>CM043717.1:2265974-2490974 GCA_023969325.1 Oryzias curvinotus
TTATTTTTTACTCCTCCAAAAGGAGAAAAGAGAAAAAGTCTATTTGTAAAAGTAATTTTACAGTCAGAAAAGCAAGCAGAAGGAAAAAAAGCTGCTCATTCAGTCATCATAGGTTGTGGTGGAAGTATGATGATATGGGCTCATTTGCCTTGAGTCCCTCTGTTCATTTGGGCCATGTTAGGTGTTTGAGGTTTGAGAAATATCTTAGAAAAAACTTTGGACAGGTTTGAATTCCTGCTCTAATCCTTAACCAATAAAAGACTAGAGAGTGCTGGACTAACTAGTTCACTCATTCAGACACTCTGCTCACATTGTTATTCACTCAGTGATTCATATCTGTTGGTTATTTATTCACTTATTTATACATGTCTGGATGTACTTATTTGTTTCCTTATGTATCTCTTTATTTGGTTATTGATTTTACTTTCATGTATTTTATTCCTTGACATTTGGATTGTGACTGCAGGGATCCTCCACATCAGTGGTGGCCCTTCTCCATGAACGGGGTCGCTGCAGTGGGATCTCCCGGGTCCGGCTCCGGCTCCTAGGGCTCTATAAATAAAGTTCTGTTTTTATTTGATGTGGATTTGGAAGGGGCGGGTCCTCACTTTGTGATGTCACAATGTGAGGACCCACCCGTTTTCATGGATTGGGAGGGGCTGGTGCTCAGAGAGCAGGTTTTTATGGAAATACTCAGGAAGGTGTGAATGGAACCAAATGCCGCTTTGGGGATGTTTTTAGTGAGAAATGAACATTATAAAACACTTCAGAGCTCCAAAAGTTCATTTTTCATGGTACAGACCCTTAGAGTGTTTTTTCAGTTATTGAGGACATGTGACTTTAGTTTATATTGACATGTATTTTCCTGGTTTTAGACGTGGTGCAGCCCAGATCCTTTGCTTCTCACAGCAGTGAAGCAGTTTGATGGTAGCGTGACCGTCTCTCTGGGGATCTAAACCACTTGTCGTGTTTCCTTCAGGTCTCTGCAGAAGGGTTCCTGGCATCACTCCAGCGGCCCTGTGGCCTCCGTCTCAGGTACACCCCCTTCATGGTCCCGTTCAGAACCACAGTGACCCATCTGCATGAGTTATTGATGGACAGAATTTAAAGAAATCTACAGATGAACTGTTTCCAGCTAAAGGTTCGTACGGGATGGAGGGTCAGCTCCACACCGTCATAGAGAAGAGTCCGGAGAGCAGCCCCACCACAAAGCCGCGGCAAGGGGGGGGATTTCTCCAGCCCCCCTCCCCCACCAGACCCTCTGCAGGTCCCACCCCACAGACCGCCCGGATCGTTCTTCCCACAAGCGTGTTCCCAGTCGCCCAGCCGGAGGCGCTCTACGCCCACATGCCAAGCGCCGGTCCGGGCCCGGGTCTCTGTGGAGTCAAGGAGAGCAGCCAGCAGTCACAAGGGCTGCAGAGCGCCACTCCCCCGGTTGAAGGACCTCCAGAAACACAGACCGATGAAAAGAACAGCCACACTCCTTCACCATTTCCCCCTTACCCTCCACCCGCCTCTGCACAGCTCAGGACTCAGACGCTGGAGGCAAACAGGTGAGGCTTCCTCAGGTGTTTAACTAGAGCAGTGTACTTCCACAAACCCCTCCATCAGGGCGGACGTCCATCCCGCTTTCTGATAACAACCTGCTGTCCTTTTCCCAGGCACCAAGAGCAGGACTCAAGCTCTGGATCCTGTAGACCAAACAAAAACAGTGCTGGACAGGAGCCTCAAGGCCTGAACGGGCTCCAGGGCCCCGACGGCTGGGGGGCCTCACAGTCAGAGCTTTCAAGAGTCTCAATCCCAAACCAGCCAAGGGGCTTCCACCAGAACAAAGCCAGGATGTCAGTATTAGCCAGGTCCACTCAGGTGCTAGCCATAAAAGCATCTTCACACAGGAAAGGAAGAGCCACCACGCTCCGCTTTATTCCTGGGGAGACCAGAACAGGTACAGTACGGACGGCAGATTTGACAACCAAACGTTAAACGTTACAGGATTTGTTCAAACCAACAAGTCTCTAGTGAAAAGAGAAGAGCTAAAAGATCAGCTGTTCACAGGAAGGTACAGAGAAGAGGCTGTGGTTGGAAGAGCAGCAAAAGCTGCAGGCGCCTTCAAGAAAACGTGGGAATGAAAAACACAAAGGAACACTTTAGAGTTGGAGATGAAGTAGAAAGAACCAAAGCAGACATTTGTGGCTGAAATGAAAAAAATGTGAGACAGGATTCATGTTTGGACTGAACTATCGAGAACATTTCCAAGCCCAGAACAGAGGAACACAGTCTCAGAATTGTGCACTGATCTAACACTGATTCTCAGAAGAAAATCACTAGAAAGTAGTAAAGGATCTGTTTCATGCAGCATGGAATTTGGAATTAACAATAATAAACAAGAAGTTTCACATGAGCAATTAAAAAAAGGAAAAATAAGCTAAAAAAAGGTTACTATTTGATAGAATTACTTCAAGTTAAATCTTCTACAGCCCAGAAATAAGATTTGTTTTACTAGTTTTAATTAAATGGTTTGTATTTTTTCCAATTTTTACTTTCCTAATTGTCATTAATTTTTTATTACAGGGACAAAAACACTATTGTGATAACTTGAAATGACTCATTTTAGAACAGAATGTGAACAAAATGAGAATCTTAGTTGGTCCATCTTAATAAATCCTCTTTAAATCTAAAACTAGCTGTTCTTAGAACAGAAATCTACATTTATGTTCCAAAAAAAGACAGTATATGATCGCAATTCTAGATTTTTGAGTCTTAAATCCAGCTTTTTCTATTGGAGAAAAAAGGATTTAGACTCATTTTAAGAGATGTAAATCCATCTTTTTGCAGAGGGCGTGTCTAAAGGAAGCTTTCTCCATGTTTGTTTGTAGACCAGTGGAGCCAGAACCAGAGCCAGTCTCGTCTCCCAAGCTCGCCCAGGGACAGGTACCCCCTTCCCACATGCCGAAGCAGCCCCAGGCTTTGGCTCCACCCTCCTCTTCCTCGTCGCAGCCTTCTTCTCGCCACTTTAGTGACTCTGCAGCTCCTCGGTGTCAGCCGTGGGAGCGCAGAGAGCTGGACCGGGACAATCCGCTGACCCGCCTGGAGATCGCCCTCGCTGAGGTCCAGAGATGTGCCAGCCCCGACGCTCCTTTCCCCGGCAGTAACCATGACAACAGCAACGTTAGTGAGGTCATTCAAGGACCGGCGCGCAGCCTGTCCGTTTTGGAAAAAGTCAGTCGTTTTGAGCGGCGGGAATGTGGCGGAAGACAGCGCAGTCTCAGCACCAACGTCAGCCTCCAGAGAGCCGCTCAGCTGCGGGTAACACAGTTTACACCCCCCCCCCCCACCCCCCCACCCGGTCCCACCGAGCTTGAAGGATTTTAGTGTCGGCTCTTTGACTAAAGGCACAGACATGTTCATAGGCTTCGTGATGAAACTGCACAGAATGTGGAATTTTCCCGTTGAGTGTGATAACAGCTGCACGGCGTCCTGACGGTTTTGTGTTTTGACTCAGGCAACAGAGAAAGGCCACAGCAGCCCCTGTGGAGCAGACGACCTCAGAAGTATGCTGGAGAGAAGCACCAAAGGGACCAAAGCCCACAGGACCATGAGCTACAGAGGAGGCAGCGGCGACTACATGAGATCCAGGTGGAGACCAGGAATGAGACCCCAATCTGCAGCCACAAGCACTTCTTCAACAAACGTTGCATTTGTGTGTTGATCAGGACCCCGGCAGATCCCATGTCAGCCCTGCAGAGAAGTCGCAGCAGCTTCCAGCTGGATGGATCCAACGAAACCGAGACCAACAAGGATTTTCCCTGGAAACAGGAGATCCAGGAGGCAAAGGCCCCTCTGCAGGACGCATCCTCTAACAGGTTTGGGGTCTCCCTGAAACGTTAGCCGGGTCAGGTTGTCACCATTTTGACACATAAAGCTTGTGTGACCAGATGTTCCAGGGACGTGTTGAAAGAGGCTCACACCGCCGGCCTGTGGAACGCTTCCATGAAGCAGTGGAACCTCAGTGCTCCTTCCAGCGCCCATCCCTCTGCAGCTCCGCCCACCGTCTCTTCTTCCAGCTGTCAGCTGTCATCCGTCCCTGCCAAGTATCCCTCTCTGGAGAAAAAAGGCCCAAAACCATGCCCAAACCTCAGGGGATCGTCATCACTCCACAGTCGCCTCCGCCGCTCACGTCCCCTCACACTCCAAAGGAGAGACACGCGGTCAGTCCAGATGTCCGAGGCCCGAGTCCGCCGGCGCTGCCCAGGGTCCCGCCGGTCGGGCTTCCTGCTTTAATGAGGATCTGCGGCCGCAAGCGGCTGACAGCGGACCAGAAGAAACGCTCCTACTCAGAGCCGGAGAACATGAACGAGGTCGGAGTTTCCGACTCGGAGACCGCTGGGCTCTTCAGGCGTGGAGGAGGTAAATCCTTAAAGGCGACTGATGGTGGACTCTTCTTCAACCTCATTTCAAAGTGCCTTTCTTAAATAGTCCTATTCCCATCAAAGTCTCAGACTAAAGATTTTTCTGAAAAGGTTTTGTTTGCTTCAGATGTGGAAGCTGCTCATTTCCTCAGCAGCGATCCCTCTCACAGTTTCCCGCCTTTTTCTGTTCTTTTTCCATGAGCTTTGGTTTTAAACAAGGTCCCAAAAAAACCCACAGTCACCCGTATCTGGATGCTTTAAAGTATCGATCCTAACTAATGCTTTGGTATGACTCCCCTGTGTTTGGCCGTCTATCATACACGTCCCAAGTTTTAGAGAACTTCTAAGAAAAATGGTAAAAAGTCCAAACGTGGGCTGCATGGTGGTGCAGGGTTTTTTCTGTGAGGAGTTTGCTTGTTCTCCTCATGCACGGTGGGGTTTTTGTCCTGCTTCCTCCCACCGTCCAAAAACATCCTTCATAGGTTAAGCGGGGACTCTAAATTGTCCCTAGGGCTGTGTGAGAGCGAGAACCTTAGCGTTCAGCAAAGGTTTGGCTGGAAACATGAACCTGGTCTTGTTTACCTGGCTAACCATTGGACCACAGCCCACCATGAACCAAGTCCCGTCTGGTCCGGGGGTGAAGTGTCAGCTTTGTGTTCCGAGTTTCCTCCTTCCTTTGGGTTTTGTTTGCGCTCTGGTCCAACGGATGCTGCTGAAGCGGCCCGGGCCGTTCAAGTGTCGGTAACCAGAAACTCACAACCTTCACTAACTACTAACTGTACGCTCAGATTCTTGGCTGCCAGAAACCAGCGTGGCCGACCGGAGGAAGATGTTTGAACTGGCAGCACGCCACGGCGGGAGCAAGGCTTCTCAGGGTGCTCCGTCCAGGTCCGACCTGCGGCAGGCTCAGCAGGATGCTCTGGCGGAGTATGTGGAGAGGAAAAGAGGAGCAAAGAGAGGAGGCGCCGAAGGACAGCGGGGCGGGCCGAGGCCTCACAGTGTTTACCTACAGCCTGAACACAGCAGCCACACTGGTGGGTCCAGGTCTGGAGGAAAGGAGGTGGAGAGCACTGATGTTCTCCAAAAAGACTCTTTCTTTTTTCTCCTTCTCTGTCTCTCCAGACACCATCAGCCTCTCGTCCGCCTCCAGCTTGCTCTCCCTGCAGGAATTTGGTCCAGATCCAAACTTCCCTTCTGGTGAAAGAGGTTTCGGTTCCAATCTTCCTCCTGGAGCTGACCTGTGTGGCCTCCAGTCCAACTTCTTCTACCCAGGCAGAGTAACCTCACCAAGGCCGCCAGCACAGCTGCCCTCTAGGTAACCCGGATCTTAACCGCCACATCTGATGCCTTTGAGCATCTATCTGCTTTGATGATTCATGGGTAGATGAGGACGGCTGTTTGCATCTTTAAGGGTTTTTTTCTTTGGTCTCTCAGTGCTTCAACAGACTCAACTCTGGATCTGAGTTCTGAAGGAGATGTCAGCGGACAGAGTCCTTTTCAGAGCAGAGACCCAAACCCCGGCCGGCACAGGCCGACTGCCGGGCCACAGTCCGCCCTGGAATATCCCCGGCAGCCCAACGGCGCGTTGGGGCGAGAGGGGCCGTCCCGCAGGCCCGGGAAGTCGGCCTCTGCCGAGGACCTGCTGGAGCGCTTGGAGACGAAGCCGAGCACTCCTCAGCACCATCGCTCCCGGTCCTCCCCGGCGAGTGAAACCCTGACGCAGGTAACAGCAGACTGCAGGTGAAAAACAGCAACAAAACCTAATCCGTATCAAGTTACACCACCAGGGAAGGGAAACCGGGGCTGAGTCTGGGGGTCGCAGACATGTCACACAAACCCACGCAGGACTTGTGTCATCCCACACACTTCTCACTTTTCCTTTCTCCGACGGGACGAGGACCAGAAATGTTTCCACACTGGACCTGTTTGTAATTTAACACCACAGGAGAGCAGATCCTGAGACTGAGACGAGGACGCTGATGAAACCGTCTGTCACAAACACCCAGCGTCCTTTCAGATCAAACCCTTCCAGACCGATCAACTGCAAATAAACTAGGAACATGTATGACGCAGTCTACTTCCCTCAGGCCAAAGCTTAGACCATGTTTCTACATTTGGGATGCTCATGGAAGCTCCGACTCAATGCATCATGGGACCTTCTAAATAAAAAAGTAGCCCAGCTAAGAGGACCCACGCGGTTTCAGGACTGTGATGATAAAAAATGGAAACTTTACGTCAGAATAATTCTAACCGGGATCCGTGCGATGCTCTGTGCCCGTTTGTCTGGTGAACTTTTATTCCTGAGATAAGCTTATTTAGGAGCATCGTTTGTGTTTGAGTGACATCTGCCAACATCAACAACCATTAGTGTTTTTTCTAAGCATAAATGAAATGAATGTAAGACATGAAGAGGTTTGACATGCAGCATCGTCTGTTTCCATATCTGGAAATGGTTTATTTCAAGCAGTCAAAAGCAGAATGAAACTAAACAAACGGCAGAAATGTACATCCAAACACAGATAGATCATGACATTGATTGGAAAAAAACATATACACACCCTTTAAATGATTACCTCTTATACCAACAGGATATGACACATAGGAGGATGAAATATTACGTTTGTCAGAAGGAGTTTAAGTGATTGAAAGGGAAGAAGTGAACTTATATAATCCCACCTCAGCTTTGCTTTACTGAACCTTTTCGTTTCTTCCCATATATTCTACAGAAGTGTGTCTCTGCATAGGCGAGCGTGGTGTTATGGAACAGCTGACCGGATCATTTGACCTCCTTCATGGTCTTTCCTTCAATGCTGCTGCTTCTTAACCCCAATGTTAGCATGAAAAGAAGCTCTGAACCCGTTGAAGCTGTTTTAATGTGTAATAAATATGTGAACGAAATGATTGTTCTCTGTCCTCCAGAGACTCGTGTTTGGTATGCTGACATTTTATGGTTTGATTGTTCTTTTCACAGTAATTTGTAGGTTTTATGCGTGCCGTCTAAGTTAAGCTGAACTTAACCCTAAATTTAAAAAAGCGAAACATCCAGATGCATTACTCAGATAGGGTCAAATGTTTGGCGTCATGTTGGTTTCACAGCAAACGTGTCGGGTGTTTGGATGCACCGTCTGTCGTCCATCAGAAAAGCCCCATTCAGCCCCGAGTCCGCTTCCTGTTTGACTCCAGAGAAGCTGATCATGTCAGGAAGTTGTGTGCCGTCTGATGCAGATGGCAGTGAAGATCACATTAGCACAAGCACAACTCAAACCTTCATTTACATGCCAGCCGTGACCTTACATGAACCCCAAAGTGTTGCTCTGGCTCTGTGGGAATGAGCTTCCCACATGCCAACACCGTTTATCCCAAACACGGCCCTCTCTGCAGTTCTTGGCGCTCATTTGCTGTTTGTTCACAGCGTGGAGTCCAAGGATGTCCCTGAAGAAAAACACTCTTTTCATTCATGATGGTTTCCAGACCTTCTGCTCCTCCAATGACAGAAAACAACGGTGTATTTTCCGATTTTTTTTCTCTGCACATGAAAAGTGTTTAGTCAGCTTGAATTCGTGTCACCGACCTGAAACCTCTGTGTGAGTCAGAGACAGAGAGGTCAAACAGCAGACGTCCTGGATTACAACAAACATCAGACGACGCGCCTAGAACCTGACCGGACTCTACCATCCTCTGTGTTTCAGAGTTTCCCTCAGGACGGGGTCAGGATGTTTGGGGTGTCCTTCTCTGAGTCCGGGCGCTGCCCCCTGGCAGCAGACAGGTGCGTGACACGCCCACTTCTACGACCCGTGATGTTTTTTTTTCCTTCACAGCTTTAACTTCACACAACAACAAACTTCAGACCTTCAGCTTTAGCTCCGTCCTTCTTTTCTGTCACAACAGCTTTTTATGACTGACTTGGGGGCAAATCTTTCAGAAAACAGTAGAATATCGGCATGTTGGGTAAATAGGATCAGCACTACTGTCTGCACAAATCTACTTTAAACATCCCCGCCCAGCATGGCTGTGGAGGTGTTGTGATATGGGCCTGTTCTGCAGCCAGGGACATTGACTCTATGTGGCCACTGAGTTCAGGAACAACAATCTTGCCTGACGCCGAGTTTAGGACGTTTTCTGGTCACCAGATCAGTCTAGAGGTGAATGTGATGCTGTCTGTCAGCCGGGATGAGGTCATGTGACCCCAAACACGGACAAAAACATGCGGCGATATGAGTTTAAAACGATTGACAGCCATGGAATCAAACAAAGTCTTATTTTGAAATGTCTTAAAGTTCCACTCTGGTCGTCTCTTTATTATGATGATGCCATTTTAAGGCATCATCAACAAACCAGGGGTCCTTTTAAATTCACCTCTGAGTTGTGGGCGGGACTGTTGGTGTGTGGAGCAACCCCACCCCCCTCACCATCACCCATACCTGAGAGCTCTCTGTTTACACTCTCTCTTCACTAGCTTACTTCAACATAACGTTAGCGGTGCAACAAAAACAGCAGCAACATCAGATCCAACCGTCCGTCCAGTTCTGATCCAGATTCCAGCTCAGACCAGGAAAACAGAGACGATCATGGATCTGTTGGTCTGCAGGTGGATGATTAGAAAGGGGTGGAGCGGGGAGCTTGTGGCCCCGCCCATCTTTGTTTCTACGTCACACCTACGAGCTCTGTCAAACAGCCTTTTTATCATCATCTTTGAACAAAGAAATACTCAGAAACGCCATTTTCAGCTTAGAAATGTTCACCATCAGCAGAAAAAAACCCACAACAACATTTAAATACAAATAATTCTAAATCGCCATGCTTCCATGAGAATGGATAGAATAGATGTCAGCTAACAATGACAGAGGAAAACTAAAGCAGAAACACTGACCACAACAAAAGGAGGGGCTATAGATGGGGGTGTGGGATCTGTCGTTTATTAGAATGTAAGGTTGGCATGTCCTGCAGGGAGCTGGAGATGTCTGCTGGCTCACAGCGAAGCTGGAGGTTAGCATGAGCCAACGAGTAAATGATCGGATGAAGAGGGAAAAATCCAGGACAAATGAGAGCAGAATGAGAAAAGAAGACAGACTAAAGCAGGAACTAAGCTCAGGAATGTGGAAGGACAGACAAACGTTCCTGGCACCAGAACAGGAACCGAAACAGAACACCGACTGGAGCTCCTGCCGTTTATTAGACCCGGAGCCTTCAGTGGGGTCAGAGGTCACGGAAGGAATTCTGTGTTTACTCAGATCTTTGTGGTATCTGAATATAAACAAGAACACGGAAGTTCTGCTTACTGAGGACGAAGTGATCCCACGATGAAGGACGCTGGGCGGCTTTAGAGGATTTTTACTGCACATGCTCAGACCGCTGATGTGAAGACTGAAGTGATTTCAGTTTATGTCCGAGCCCCCGTCTCTGTGCTGGATTTGTGTGCATTTGTCAAGTTTCAATTGTGTGATGACGGAAGCATAATTAAAGGCGCTCGTGTCTGTTTGAGGATCCCTTCATGGGGGTGTGGCGTGCAGAGAAGGCTGACGTATAAACAGACGTTTCTGCTTTTCACAACATTTAAAGCTAAAATAAAGCATATGAGTTGGTTTTACCCCACCAGTGACATTGGGGGGTGTTCTCTGTGAAGCGTAGCTCACCGACGCTCTTCCTCACCACAATGCACCTTAAATGACGTGATGGTCGGTAAACCTGCTCGGCCTGTTCCAGCGGCTCCTTGTGTGCTGGACGGCCGGTCATGACGCTGTCCTGTCTTCAACGCTGACCCGAACTCTTCCCTTTTCCGATTCCGTCTCAGACCTGCGGACATCCCTCCCCCAGCAGCGCAGCTTCCCTCTGGACGGACAGCTCAGTCCTCCGAGAACCTCCTCCAGCCTGTGGGACCCCCTCAAGGTGACAGCAGCGTTCAGCATCATTGAGCTCCTCTGTATTTCTTTAGAACTTTTGTCCAGTTCTGGTTGTGCTCTGATTTCAGACCCCCTGCACACCCCCGTCCCCCGCAGGGACCGGCCGAGGAACACGGAGCGCCCGCGAGCTCAAAGCGCCTCCATGTTGGCGGCCTCCGTCGGCCTGCCCTGCCCCTTCTCTCCGCAGGACACCGCCGTGTGTCCCGAGTGGAAAGCCAGCGAGAGGCTGAGCCGGGCCAATCTGGAGGCCATCTCTTTCCCAGACATCCCACACAGCAGCAGAGGCGTCGGTCCCGGCAGTGAAGCCCTGCAGGCTGACAGACAGTCGCGACACAGTTTGAGTGACGCCGCGGTCTTGGAAGAAACCACGAAGGACGTCTACAGAAGCAGAGCCTTCAGTCTGGACACGAGGGGAACGCCCCCGAAACCCGTCCCAGCTGCTTCCCCCTCTGCTTTCCCACATTCCCTGGTTTCCACCCACAGGAATCCCGGCACAGGTTCTCCTCCTGCCTCCCCCCTCCCGCGGCACCTGTCCTCCCTGAGGATCTCGGAGTCCAGCCTCTGCAGCCCCGTCAGCCAGCAGCCGCTGGAAACCTCTTCAGCCTCCTTGAAAGCAGACCTTGATGAGGTCTTCCTCCAGAACCCTCCTCCTCCTCCCCCTCCTCCCCCATCACCTCCTCCCTTTCAGGAGATGACTATCCCAGAGGACTTCCCTCCACCTCCACCTCTTCTGGAGTTCAAACAGGAAGTGGAGCAGCATTCGGAGGAAAGGTTGGGAATCTGGACTTTTCCTTTTTGAGTCCTCATGATGCTGCTTTTGCTTCTCGTGTTGATGTTTCTCCCTCCCTCTGTTCCCAGCGTGACTTCCTCACCGCAGTCCTCCACGGTCAGCCTTGTGCCGTCACCAAAGCCACCTCCGCCCTTCATCCCGGCTGAAGAGGAGCTCAGTTATGAGCCGGTGCCCAGGAGGGAGGAGACGCGTGAGGAGCTGCGAGCTCAGGCTCTGGCCCGCCAGCTGGTGGGTATGAATAAGATGGCATAAGTCCTGGGTCAAACCTTAATAAAGCTGCTTTCACTGATTTTTCTTTGCTCCAACTGCTCGTCTGCCTCGGTTTCAATGTCACCGCTCAAACGTGAAGCTGTTTTCCCTGTCACGGTACCCAGGTCCTGCAGGAGCCCTCTCTGGCCCCCCTCCTGGACCCCTGGAGGGGTAAATCCACCGTGGAGCTGATGGAGGAGATCTTTCCGAACAGCCCCCTGACGGACCAATCACAGCGGCAGAGCAGGGATGGCGGGTACGAAACCTTCACAGCCTCAGAGTGGAGTCTGATCTCCGACATGAACACACAGCAGCTTTCCTACACGAGGCTGTTCAAGAAGGGAAGCAAAGACAGGGTTTTCCCAGACGGCAGGTGGGAATGCCTGCGTAGAATTTCACCTTTGACTAATTGTTCAACTCAAAAAACGTCACCAAAAATTCACTGAAATGGACAAAGTGAAACACAGGAGTTCACTGCAAACCTGCATCTTTATAAAGTAAAAGAAAATGAATCATTTTCCCACAGCAAAATAATCGTATTTATAGGAAACATCTTGGTGACTAGAATTAGTTTCTTAAAAATCGGAATTCTCGTTGATATTTTTTAGCAGATTTTTTTTGTGCTTATTTAAAGAAAATCTACCAGAATGATCCGGATTTTAGTTTTATTTCTAAGGGCCTGTTTTTGCCGGTCACAGCGTGCGTGAGGAGTGATGAGGATGGAGATGAGGAGGAGTGATGAGGATGGAGAGACATGTAATAAAGGGAAAAAGCTCCAGTTAAGTGTTTGCGTAACCTTAAGGACAAAATAGCGGCGCATGAGAACTGTTGTTTCTGTTCATCCGAGCCTTTCAGTTTGGGTCTGTGCGCACGCGCCTGGTGCCGGCGAGGAAAACATTGTCTAAAAAAAAATCAAGAGTCTTTCCACTACCATAACCTTTCAACCTTTAACGCCTTTAACGTGACTCTTTGAGGAAAGCAGCCCTGCACTGATGTGCAGCACCGTGCAGTCGTGAAGGGTTTGTGTAATCGACGTGTATCAGCTGATGCTGACGGCTTGGCGCCGCCGCTCTACGGTAGTGAAGTGCTGCAGATCGGTGCAAAGGCAGAAAGAAGAACCGCTTCTCTGCGCGTCAGAACCAGCAGATTCACGGTGAACGGGGAATGATTTACGGTGTGTCAAAAAGCCTGTGGTATTTATTTGGTGTCACTGGCACATTATTGGTGTTAAAGGAAGAACTATGGTGGCCCTGAAGTTCAAATCACATCAACAAATCAACACAAAACATTATAAAGATCAGAACAATTAGAAAAGCAGAGCGAATAATACAGTAAAAAAACAAGATTACGCTTTAGAAATCAAGAGAAAATTCCTGAAACTACAAAAAGAAAGAAAGAAAAAGAACGAAAAAACGAAATGAACCATTTCAGAAAACTGAAGTAATTTCCAGAAATCCAAATGTTAAAAATGAAACAAGGAAGAAACTGGAAAAAGTAGGCATTATGGGACATCACTGATTGGATGATGTCGTCTGTCCATCATTTTGACAGACAGTTATCTGACCTGAGGCGCCTTAAACCAGACATTAAAATTACTGCTGACCCAAAAAAAGCTCATGAAACCTTTGTTTACTCTCTCTCCTGCTAGCTTACAGCCCCTCACACCCCCAACGTAACATTAGCGGGGCAGCAACATCAGGTCTATGCAGCTGTAAAGTTTAGACCCAGATTCCAGCTCAGAGCAGGAAAACAAAGACGTTCGTGGATCAGAAAGGGGCGGGGCATGGAGACTGGTCCGCCCCTTTCACTAACTGTCACAAATTTGAGCTTTTTCACAAACGCCGCGTTTTTATTTGCTCTGATTTAAACAAAGAAATACTCAGAAATGCAGTTTTAACCTTAAATTATTTTGTATATGTCCTCTATCATAAGAAAAATTCTACAAGAAAAGTTTAAAAACACAAATTTCATTATGAAGTGGTTCTTTAAGCACCAACTGTAATTAATGGTGATTGTAGAGTTGTGTTTCATAAAAACGTCTGAATGCTGACATCGACAGCGATTAAGAAGGAAAGCGACTGTGGAAAACTGCTGAGACAGATGCAATGTGTGAGAAGGTGGGTGCCCCAAACGCTGGTGCTGGTGCACCCAAGAAAAACAGTTGGACGCACCGGGGCAGCCGGTGCACAGGTGCAGTGTCGAGCCCCGTCCTATCTGCAGCCCAAAGAGCAGAGGAGGAACCTGCCGGACCTCTGCCGTCTCAGAGGTGGTCGTATTCAGATCGTGTGGTAAGCCTCCAGCTGCAGGTCAAATCCTGGAGCGACGTCCGCCGACCTTCTGTCAGATTTGACTGGCTTTCAGGTGAACTTGTGGCCAAACATCCAGCTGCTAACAACAATGAACGTCTTTGAGTAAAGATTTCCTGAAAGTGGGCGGAGCAAAGGGGATTTGGTGCTGTTTGAATGTTGTTGCACTTGTTTTCTCGTGTCAACACACCTGATTCAGCTTATCAGCTCGCGGCGTTGGCACAATCGCTGGAACCAGAAACAATGTCAAAACGCGAGAACCGGAAAAGGAAAATGCTGATGAGGCAGCATGCCGGACGGGGGGGATTTTCTCTCATTTATTTGTCCAGCTACTGAACCGGAATGATCCAAGAGCGTCCGTGAAGACAGGGGAGCACAGTCAGCACATTTTTCTAAGAGAACTCTGAGAAAATCAGGACACGCTGGACAAGGAAGAAAATGCTTTGCTCTAAAATCTGTTACTTTTACTTTAATTCATAACAACTCAAGATATTTAGAGCCAAGCCTTGGAAACGTTAGTTTGAGTTTGTTTCAGATGTGAGACGATGGTCTCTGCATGAGGAGCTTTCACGTGTCAGAAGCTCATGTGGAGCAGCTTCCAGCAGGAAATCTTTGTCGTCATAGTGTGACCTCACATGAAAGCAGAGACCTCCTCCGTGTTTCAGCTTCTTCATGGATGAAGACGCCGCTCTGAATGTCCTCCTGTTGGATGCTGAAGCGGCTGTCCTGCAGCTTTGACGTCTCTCGTGTCAGAGACTCGTGTGTCGACAGGTTTCCTTGTACTTCTGCACATTGAAACCGTTTTTGTCGTGGCAGTCGGCTCTGCCGGGAAACGCCTCTCTGCTCAAAAAGGATTCTCTGTGATCAACAGTGGGAAGAAGCTGAACGGAGCCACACGTTGTTGCACAATGTTGATTCAGTGACAGGCTGTTGGAGTGACAAAGTAACGGGGGGGGGGGGGGGGGTGTCAAGGTTAGGTGGGGGTGACATCATCATGCGGGACACAAAAAACCAGATTAACCGCCTCTCACCAGAAGGGTTTGGAAGCGTCTGACGTCAGGATGCTCCTGCATCACTGCTGGTTGTTGGGCGCCGGGGGTGGGGTGGGGTGGGGGGTAAATACCGAGTCGCTCGTGCTGTTCACGCCATCAGGGAGAAGCGCCTCACGCTTTCCATAGCATGTTTATCAGGACCGCTTCAGTCCAAAGTGGCGTTCTGTGAATCCCTGAGCGGAATGTTTGACAACACTGACACCAAGAGGCCAACGGGAGGCAAACACCTGGATTCATCAGACAAACGAACATTTTGATGTTCTGCCTCTCGCCTCCTCATCCACTGAACCCAGACCAGTTCCAGTGTTGTGTCCACACAAGCAAAAACTATAGAGAAACTTGAAAACCTAAAATGTTTGAGGATGAGAGGAAAATCTGTTCCTGTTCAAAGAAAACCTTTGAAAGTCTTCTTACTGAAACACGGGAGCTGTTGGTACAGACATGCATATCCTAGTCTTTGTTGTGTTGTTGCAGCTGTTTTCATGTGGAAACGACGTTTGAATTGAAGTATTTGTTCTCCGTCCAGGACCCGCGGGCGGCTCTGCAGTCAGACTCCTGGGAAAGATCCAGACAGGGGGACGGATCTGGATGAGGAGGAGCGAGACCTCCACACTCTGAAGGTAAGAGCCTCTTTAAAACTATTCTATTAATGCTACAAGCATTATTTAAACACAACAAATACAACCAGACTCTGATGGGACAGAAAAGAGTAGAAACTACACTGCAAAAACACATCCTGTAGCTGAACAAGTGAAATATTCTGCTTTATTCTATCCATGCTGCATGTGCTGACAACACAACCACACAAAAAGGTTCATGGAAATTAAATGCATTAGCCTATGGAGGCCTGGATGTGGACTCATACTACACTATAGAGGCCTGTAATTTTCACCATAGGTAAACCTCAATCATGAGAGACAAACTGAGAAAGAAATCTATTGAATCACATTGTCAGATTTTTTTAAATATAATTCAATTTTTGATGAAATACTTTAAACATCAGACAATCGCTGTGTCCGAGTTCCCGCTCTAACCCCAAACTACTAAAAACTATGGAGAACCCTGAATTTCAAAAGCAGTTCAGACACCATGCTCACTCCTTTTTTATTTTTTATGGTGGCTATGACGTCACGTTAAAATCTAATTGACTGCCCCACTGTGTAATGTCTTTAAAACAAGTCCAAATGAGGCTCAGTAGTGGGCGTGGCCTCTACATTCCCACATGACTTCCCTGCAACGTCTGGGAATGCTTCTGATGAGGTGGCGGTTGGTCTCCTGGGGGGGGATCTCCTCCCACACCCGAACCAAAGCATCCACCAACTCCTGGACAGTCTGTGGTGTTGGTGGACGGACCGAGACACCATGACCCAGATTATTGGATTCAGGTCTGGGGAACGGGCGGGCCGCTCCATTACATCAGTACCTTCGTCTTTCAGAAACTGGTGACACACATGGGGTCCAGCATCGCCTTGCGTTAGGAGGAACCCGGGCCCATCCGCACCAGCATGTGGTCTCTGAGGGTCTCACCTGTACCTAAAGGCAGTCCGCCTGCCTCTGGTGAGCACATGGAGACGGGCCTCCAAAGAAATGCCACCCTAAACCGTCACCGACCCACTGCCAAAGTGGGACGATGATGCAGCAGAAGAACGTTCTCCACGGCGTCTCCAGACTGTGTCACGTCTGTCACACGTGCTCAGTGTGACCCTGCTTTCATCTGTGAAGACCACAGGCCGCCAGTGGAGAACCTGCCAATCTTGGTGTTCTCTAGAAAATGCCAAACGTCTCGCATGGTGTTGGGCTGTAAGCACAACTCCCACCTGTGGACGTCGGCTCCTCAGACCCCCCCATGGACTCTAACCGTTTGAACAGACAAGTGCACATTGGTGGCCTGCTGGAGGTCATTCTGCAGGCCTCTGGCAGTGCTCCTCCTGTTGCTCCTTGCACAAAGGAGGAGGTAGTGGTCCTGATGCAGGGTTGTTGCCCTCACGGCCTCCTCCACATCTCCTGATTTACTGGCCTGTCTCCTGGTAGTGCCTCCATGCTCTGGACACTAGACATTGTTTTGGCGTCCTGGATGAGTTGCACTACCTGTGTGGGTCGTAGACGCCGTGGTACCGCTGGAGTGACAACACTGTTGCTGGACTGTTGTGTTGCACAACCACTCCGTCATTGGAGGTGTCTTGTTGATGGCACATTATTTCCACCCTTCCACTGTGTTTTCTCTTTGGTCCACCAGGTGGAGCTCTGTGAGGTCCTCAGGAACAGTGTTGTGGCTCTGCAGCAGGAGAAGGAGGCCCTGTGTGAGGAACAGCGGGGCCACAAGGCCCTGGGGGCCAGCATTGAGGAGCTGGTGCAGGAACGCCTTAAAACCAACGAGAAGGACAAGTACAGCATGTTCATTGGTACGACTGCGCTGTTGAGTAACGGTGGAGGTGTGGAGCTGCGGCCCCGCGGTTGTGTCGGCGCTAAGAGGTTGGGGTGATGTCGTTGATGCCTGCAGGTGATCTGGAGAGGATCGTGAACCTGCTTCTGTCCCTGTGCAGCCGGCTGTCCAGGATCGACAGATCCCTGCTGGCGCTTGAGAGGGAGGAGCTGATGATGGAGGACGCAGCTAAGGAGAGGGTGAGCCGTGACCCCGTCCCGTACACACACACCTGAAGCACACTTTCAGGACTCTGAACAGGACCTGCACACGCGTGTCCTGTCTCCCTCCATGGAGTCAGGTCTTTTCTGTTATTTTGTTATTTTGATTTGGTGTCTTTAATGATCACGTTGTTGCCTGTCCCTCTGTGAAAAAGTCTCCTCTTTGCTGAAACAAGTCAGCTGCAAACAAATCTCTTTACAACCTGACAAAGCGGTCAAAGCTTTTTCCACCGACATCTGCAGAAACTCCAGCAGCAGATGAGAAACAAAAGAATTGAGAGGGTCACAAAGACCCCCCTGCTGCCCCACATTTAGAACCATCATCATGACAAGAACACGCCAAGGACTCATCCAGAAGGTCATAGAAGCAGCAGAAGGTCAGGCCTCAGCTGACACGGCTCAGGTCAGAGTTCATGGTTCAACAGTCAGGAAACACAAAGAACGATCTCAGGTTTGAGACATTCTGACAGAGGAACTTTCTGGAAGGTGTCAGCCCGCCACATCTGCAAGCAGGATGCCTGGTAAAAGCTCAGGGGTCATAAAGACCCAAGACTCCATCGTTGGAGGCTGGATCAGAACCACCGACGCCTGTCGGAGCTGAGCAGCTGCTACACATGAAGCGTCTCTGTAGCATAACTGAAAATAATAGTCATAGGAGGAGTCTCAATTTGTAGGCAGACCTAAAGGTACTGGTTTTTAATTCAAGATGGCGGCCTCTTTCTGAGGTCAAAGGTCAACAAAATGTTGGTTGGGCCTTTTAAGCTGGACTTTAAGCCCCATCAGAGATCTTTATTTTTTGACATTTTCCCACTGTGATGTCATCGTTTTGGGGGGTTTGTTCACTGTTTCTTTCTATTTTAGCGGGACTCGGAGCGCACGCAGTTTGGTGAGTTTCTGAGTTTGTGACGCGGTCGAATCTTTGCTCAAACGTGCAGTAAGAGGGACGAAACCCTCTGGGCTCTGTAGTCCAGGACGGCTGCAGGACAGGAATAATAAATGTTTTATTGTGTTCATTTCACTAAAAGTGTTGGACATTTCTACAGAATGGTCCATGCTGTCCCGTTTGTCATTTTTGCAGGACTCCCTTCATCACAAGCGCTCTCTGCTCCTCCGTCAAACTGAAGATGCCCGGGAACTGAAGGAGAACCTGGACCGGCGGCAGCGGGTGGTCCACGCCATTCTTTCCAGCTACCTCACCGAAGCCCAGCTGCAGGACTACCGGCGCTTTGTCAGCACCAAACCCTCCCTCCTGATCCGCCTGCGGCACCTGGACGAACTCGTGCGCCTCAGGGAGCAGCAGCTGGCGCATCTGAATGAGAGCGTGCCTGCAGATCTGCCGCAGGCTCGCGCCCGGCCCGCGGACCGCCTCCTCCCGAGTCCTGCACCGGCCCCACCCCTGACCTTTGCAGGCCCGGCCCATTCCCTCAGGTCCACCGCCGTGACGTCGCTGTAGCGCCTGCAGCTCGGCTCACGCGAAACCACTATGCAGACTTCACATTTGAGGAAGAAAAGACCTAAATGTGCCTCCTGTTCACACCTGACCGTCAGTTAGACCAGTGTTTACCTCAGCACCAGAACCCCGCCCACTGTGGACTAAACCATAACTGCTCTGCACCAGGTTCCTTCAATAGAGGTCTACCCAAGAAGCTTTAAAGCCTCCCGGAGATCTATTTTCAGGTGTGGCGTACCCACTGGCATCTGTCCTTCAGTGACGCTGCTGGTGCTTTCAAGGACCTCCAGGTGGACTTCAAGTTTTCTGAATGCATCCGGGGGGGGTGGGGTGGGGGGGGGTCTTCCAAAGAAAGAGAAAAGTCATGGGCCGTCAAACTGAGAGGGAACTGCAGCAGAAATAAAAGCAGAGAAATATGAAGGAGATCTGGAAGCATGGCCTGTGTCTGTACCGCCACCGCCGCCATCGCCACGCCACCTGCAGCTTCCTGCACTTTGGAGTAGACTGAAAGCTGATCCCAAACCAGGACATGCAGTCGTTTCTGAAGCCTCAGCGTTTTCTGACCCCGTTAGTGTTCAGTGGATGACATTTTAGCAGATGGTTGGTTTTAAAGCTGCTTTTATCTTGTAAAGGCTCACCTTAACTGTAGTTTTTTGTTTTTTACACATTACAAAGCCCACAGTTGCACCAGTTATCACAGCTATTACACTCTTTTCTTTGGTCTCTTTGAAATATTCAGTCACATTTGAATACACAGTAATGAGCATTATAAGGACAAACCCCCCCAAAGATATTTAAGAAGGCTAAACACGGCTGATGGGCGTGTTCCTGCCGAAGCATGCTGGGAAAAACGGTTTCAATTGAAATGCATTTGTTCCATTTGTCAAATAAAGTAACCAGACTGTTAAGATTGTCCTCAAAGTTTCTTCTGACTATTGAAAAAGTGAAGTGTCTGTCTGTCTGTCAGAGAACTGCAGTGCCTTATTCCCTCCCACTCCCAGGCTTTGTTCAATAAAAGCACTTTGTCAGCTCTCTGCGCGGCTCCGTCCTTCATTCAAGCCTCCGTCTGCTCGTCTTCACCTGAACGAGCCCACAGGTGTTTCCAGAAAAAAGAGGCTCCGCCTTCAAACCTTTGATTTCTACGACCGACTTTAGGGACACCAAATAGAAAAAAAGTCAAATGAAGAGATTTAAAGAAAAACTCGTAAACTGAGGAGATTAAAGTGGAAGTGAGCGTTCAGAGCAGCAGGTGAACGCCACGCAGCAGCAGACCCACTAAACTCAGTGGAACAGGTGAGCTGAATGTTTATTGATAACGTTCCAAATGTTTGGAAGCTCATTTGTTTGACTTATGATTTATTAATGTTTTATTTATTGATGGGTAGCTTTCAGGATCTCTGCAGCCGTTGATGAAGACGTCAGTGTCCCTGCAGATGTCCACCTTCATCCTTTCTTCCTCCAAAGACCAGATCTCTACGTCTGTGTGACGCTGAGGAGGAGGAGCAATTTCTGGTATTGTCAACGTTCTAATGCTAATAGAACAGACTATTTTCATCTTTGCTTTTTGTAGAAACGGGACGTTTCATCTGGAGGGGGGGGGGGGGGGTATGTAAACCTATTTACCTTCAGCTTTGTTCTGTGCATGACAGGTTCATGACGTAATGAGACGAATGGACTTCTGGGTATGGGAATGAAAAGGAAATAAGGTAGGTCTCCTCTACACCCAAACGTGTCTCTGAGCTCCTTATTTTACAGATGACACTCTGCTTTACCGACACTGAACCCCGGACAGACGGCTACACTCACAATAATCTGATTTTGAGTCACCAAGAAGTTCAGAATTTTTTGAAACCTTTCTGGATATAAATCTTCACCAAATGCTCCACATCTTTTATCTTCAAGCACAGACGTTTTTGCTGCAGCGGGTTTAATCTATTTTGACTTTAATCTCGACATTTTGACTCTTTTTCCTATAAAGTGAGGAACAGAAAAACAATCCTATTCTCCAGAGTTTTTTTCTCACGTGACCCTCAAACTCCGCAGTAGATTTCAGAGGTTTCGGTTCGCGCTCCGGTCCAGATGTTCTCCTCTGGGGCTCCGCAGCTTCGCCTCACTCCTGCAGGTGGAGAGGAAGCAGAAGTCCTGCGCGGGCTTCCGTTTACACGGACACACGTCATTCATTCAAGCTGCAGGTGGACAGAAAAGCCCCGCCCACCTGAGTGCTCCACTTTGACGGTCTTCACTTCTGTATTTCTGCGTGGGAGCTTTTCCACTTCCACATCTTCAGCTGGTGTCTGTCACGTGACCGCCGGATTCCTCCTCATCCAACGAACATCCTGCGGCTCTCACAAACATCCGGGTACCGCGCAGGAATGCGGCAGGTGAGATCGACATGAAATACCTGGAGTGGGCGGGGCCTGTTCTGGTCTGACAGAAACTGCTCCCCGACCTTTGAGACCGTTGGAGCGGGAGAGCCGCGCGCGGCTGCGATCATGGCCACGCACTTCACGCAGGACGCGGTGCTCCACTTCCTGCAGAGCCGCGGGGGTTCGGTGAAGAACGCCGAGCTGCTGCAGCACTTCAGGGACTTCCTCGGTGAGCACCGGAACCAGAACCGAGACGTCTTTAAAAAGTTTGTCAACTCCGTGGCCACCGTGAAGCAGATCGACGGCGCGTCTTACGTCACTCTTCGGAGCAGGTTCAGGGGGGGGCAGGCGGGCCCCCCCGCACCTCCGCAGCGCTCCGACGGGGGCAGAACCTCGTCCGCCACTCCCGACAGTCACCGACCGAGAGCTGGGCAGGAGCAGCGGGAGGCGGCGCCGAGGGGGCCGCGCGCGGGGGCCCTACCTTCAGCCGGGATCCTGCCTCCACAGTGCGGACCACAGGTCAGCATCGCCCCCCCACTGCCGGGAGGACCAAGACCAGGCCAGGGGGACCCAGTAAGAGGGGGGTCAGCGGTCCCAGAGAGATGGGCCCCAGCAAGCTCAGTGAGAGGGGTGTCGGCTTCCCCAGACAGGAGGGCCTCAGAAAGCCTTGTGAGAGGGGGCCCTGCAGACCCAGTGAGAGGGGGGCCGTCAGCCTCAGAGAGAGGGGCCCCAGCAAGCTCAGTGAGAGGTGCCCCTGCAGGGCCAGAGTTAGGGGTGTCGGCTGCCCCCAACAGGGGGGCCTCAGCATCCCCAGTGAGAGGGGCCCAGGTGGTCCCTGAGAGAAGGGGTCCAGCGTTCTCAGAGGGAGAGGCCGTGGCAGGTACAGATGAATGGAGCTTGGTCCTGAAGAGGGGGGCCTCAGCAGGTCCAGAGAGAGGAGGCCCCAGTGGCCCCAGCCCTGTGCAGAACAGCAGTCCAGCTCAGCAGAGGCCACCTCCTGGTGTCCCAGCAGGATCTACATCATGCCACAAAATACCAAACCTGCAGACCCCCATCCAAGAACCCAACAACGGCAGCAGAGAACTCCTGCAGCAACAGACGGGGCCCCAGCAGGAGCGCTCCCCTCCCCCCCAAACCCTCCACCCTGTGCAGGTTGTCCGTCGACATCATAAACACAGGAAAAGCTACAAATCGGCTGTTTCTCAAGATGATGATGATGATGAAGATGATTATGGAGACGAAATCCAGGAAAGAGGAGGGTCAAAAAGAGGTGTGGGGAGGGCTGTCGGTACTACCCTCCCATGCATTGTAGACACAGAAGCACCCTCCTCTGTCACTTCTTCAGGAAAAGGGCCCCCGCAGATCTACATCCAGTCCTCAGAGAGACAGACCCCCACACCTTTGGGGCCTCCGGGGACGTGGCAGGCAGGAGAGCCAGCTGGCTCACAGCTGGAGGTCAGGACGGTCCCATGTGAGTCCACGTCCACCAGGCGCAACGTGCCTTTAGAAGCAGAGCGCCACGGCGCGCCCGTCCAACACGGCGAGAGGATCCCACTGCACATTCCACCTGCAGGAGGCTCGCCGCAGTCAGGACCGGATCAGCGCCACGGCGTGCCCGCCCAACACGACAGGATCCCACTGCACATTCCACCTGCAGGAGGCTCGCCGCAGTCAGGACCGGATCAGCGCCACAGGCTGTCCCCCAGCCACAGCAGCAACGCCAGCCTCTCCTCTGACGCTCAGCTGTCCAGCAGCGAGCACAGCCTTCAGAGTTCTCCAAGAAGGTCTCAGTGCAGCAGCTCAGAGGATCTGCTGGCTGGAACAGGTACAGTTTGAAACCAGCAGAAACTCAAACACCTGAACCGTTTTTTTTACTATCACTGGATCTCTTGTACTTCCTGTTAGGCACAAGCAGTTTCCTTTCTGGTGACAAAGGGTTTGATGTTGTCATCGAGCAGATTTCTGGATTGTTTGTAGTAAAGCTGCTCAGAAACCTTCGGCTGCTGTGTCTCTGTCCACAGACGGGCCTGGGACGGCTCCTGAAGTCCAGGGTGGGTTCCAGCATTCCCACAGATCACCTTTGACCCCTGGGAGCTACACTTCCAGGAGTAAAGGCCCCCCGGCGCGGCACTGCTCTGCAGGAAATCTTTGTGATGAGCACCAGTCTCTGGATAACTTGTCAGCTCCTCAGGGCTCCACTGACAAAGATGGCCGCTTTCCCAACCAGCACATGCAGTGGTTCTTCTCCACAGGTCAGTCCAGTCTTTCACCAGAAACTGAACTTTCTCATGCAGGTCTACTCTATCCAAGTCCCTGAGATTCCCTGTTTTGCATCTATTCCATCCCTAATCATGCCTGATTGGTAAAATGGTAAATGGCGTATACTTATAAAGCGCTTTCTACCTTCTTACGAAGGCCCAAAGCGCTTTACAGTCACAGACCCATTCACACACACACATTCACACACTGATTCCCTGAACCAGGTATGCTTAATGCTTCTAACTGGCTCCAGAAACTATGTTTTGACCCCTGAACATGAATGAGTTCACTAAAGTTGGCTTACAAATATCTGCATTGTAAGAACTTTGTATCAAAGCAAAACAAGCCTTCAATCTTTACACCAGGGATGTTAAAAGTCATGACAAACTTGGATTTCACTGACAACGTTGCCATGGCAACACATTAGATGTATAGGTTGTGTTAGGCGCCTTTAAACTTTCTTCAGCATTAGTTTTTATGCATGATTGGTCAGAGGCGGAGTCTAAAGCAAACTCCTCCCCCCACAGGTGACCTCTGTGACAACACCGAGGAGGCTTATTCCAGCGAGGGCTCCTCCTGCTCTCCTCAGCTCCGGCCGCGCCCCCCAGCGGTCCGGCGAATGGACAGCGCGCTGAGGAGCAGGATGTGCCTGAGCCTGGGCGCCGACCTGGATCAGCTGCAGGACATGGACCCGACGGGGAAGGAGGTGGCGCGGCTGGTTCGCCTGCAGCGGATCTCCTCTTCGCTCAGCCTTCATCGCAACCTGTCGTCCTCCTCTCTGACATCATGCCCTACGCCTCCTCGCAGCAGCAGCCCCGCCCCCCTGGCCGATAACGAGGGCCAGAAAGGAGGAAGGGGGAAGGCTTCTCCTACAACCAGCACTTCCACGGGACCCACTAATGCGCAGGTGAGAGCAAGCTCCTGATTGGCCCATGTTGGCTCTGAAATGCTTCCTGGTGGTCATGATGGTCTGACCTGCAGAAGGACGAGGGGTTAAAGCTGAAGCTTTTCCTGCAGTTCTGTCTGATTGGCAAACCTGAGCAGAGGAGC
Organism: Oryzias curvinotus; assembly: GCA_023969325.1. Taxonomy (NCBI): domain Eukaryota; kingdom Metazoa; phylum Chordata; class Actinopteri; order Beloniformes; family Adrianichthyidae; genus Oryzias; species Oryzias curvinotus. The sequence continues at coordinate 2,290,449 of CM043717.1, forward strand.
AAATCCTCTCCAACAGACACGAGACGTTTGAGGACATTTGTCTGGAATGGAAGCAGAAACACCAGTGAGAACTCTTTGTTAAAGAGCTCGATGACTCTCTTCAGCAGCCGTCCCTGATCCCGCTGCATCCCAACGAGCACTCGTGGATGGTGAAGGCGGCCTCGGGCTCCTGGGGAGACATCTACTCGCTGTTCAGAGAGGACCCGTCCCTGCTCCACAAACGAGACTTCATCTCCGGCTTCACGGTGCTGCACTGGATCGCCAAACACGGCGACCATCGAGTCCTCAACACGCTCATGTAAGTTTATGGCGAGCAGCTGCTGTGAAACAAAAGTGTCCAAACACACCAGACGTGTTTGGACACTTTGGACACATGCCTGGTGTCCGAGTCAACATTTCTTTGGCGACCACTCCCACGCCCACAGTGGGCCACAAAATCTGTCAGACATTTTGAACGCGAGACCACATGCTGTTACTGAGGCATCTGATTGGTCCGTTCATAACTTGAATAACTTGCAATAAATATCATAAAACAAAAAAAGAGGATTATCAAGAAGATGTTAAAAAAAGAAATCAGATCCAGAACGGTTCTTCTGACCAACAGAATGATGAACAGCTGCTTGTTCCAAGAAACCCGCTGGTTCCTGTTTGGAGCGCCAAGGGGGAGGAGTCGCTCAGTCCAGATCTCATTTAGAGTCCATGTGTATGACCTCATAATGTCACTGGAAGCTTCCAGAATGATGCTGCTCGTCACGTTTTCTCACAGACATGGTCAGGAGAGTTTTGGCTAATTGATGCACCTGATGCTAGCATCCACACATCATGACCTAGAAGTCTGTACTTACACTGATTTCTATCAACTCAAAGGGTTGGAGTCGGGCGTGTTTGTGGTTGTTTGACCTTTGAACCTGAAACACCCTAAAACCATAAAAACCAAATCATTCGGAGAGCTTTTCTTGCAGTGAATGATCCTCTTTCTCTGTCTTCAGGCTCGCAGCTGCAAAGAAGGGCTTGAGTTTGGACATAAACGCCAAGTCCACGGCCGGGCACACGCCGCTCCACATCGCTGCTATCTACAACAGCAAAAATATCATTCGTCTGCTGGTTAAGAGTTACTCTGCAGACGCGAGGGTTCGAGACACGGCGGGGAAGAGGCCCTGGCAGTACCTGGAGAACCCGTCACAGGAAACGCTGGAGGTCCTGGGGGCCCAGCAGTGGGTGGCTGAACAGAAACAGCTCAGAAGGCAGAGGGAAGAGGCCTCGCAGCCACAGAAGCAACGCCATCACGTCCGCCATCAATTCTCCTTTGCTACACCCAAACAGAGGCCCTTGACTTATATTGGGATGGAAAAGGTCAAAAGGTCGACATCTCTTGCTGCTTTCCTCAAAAGGAGATCCCAGCCCTTTGACTTTCATAAGTCTGAGTCCACCGCGTAGGGGGGGGAGCGCCAGGCTCTGCAGCATCAGCAACACTTCACCCACCGCCGGGGTCCAAGGCCCGCATTTACAGACAGGGGACAAAAATGGACTTATTGGCGCCGGAAGATCCCACCTCCGTGTTTCCATTCATCCAGCAGCACCTCCTTTAAAACCCACAGAGCACTGAAGGTGAAGCTGGTGGTTGAGCTGTTCACAAATCCACGTTTTCTCTCCCTGCACAATAATCCGTCTGTACCGGCAGCACGTTCACGCAACCGAGAATGAGGTGAATCCTTAGAGAGGAAGGATGTTTCAGGGTCACACCTTTGACCCTCTGCTTGTCTGCTTGTTGGGGGGGGTTCTGAATGGGGGTCTCGTTTCCCACTAGTTCAGACTGTAAGTATCGACTGCTGTGGTTTCTGCAGCATCTGATGCCTGTTTTTGTTCCTGAAAGAAGCATGTGAAAGGCGCTTAGCAGGGCCGCGGGAATCTTCTGCATGAATGCATATGCATTGTTGCAGGAGTGAAGAAACGCTGGAGGGAGACGAGGATCTAGAGGCAAAGCGGAGCTCAGGTTTCACTGGCTCAGCCGTTGAGACGGCGAGCTGCTGGTCTGGCAATGAAGGCCTCCTGTAGCGCAGGCCGGTGACATGAACAAAGTCCGGCACCACGTGTCAGCACAGTCATTGCAGTTCTGTCCACAGCGCGGGTTTGAGTCCCGGCTGCATTTTCAGTCGTTCCTCAGGTTGGGAACGGTCCAGGCACAGCGGTTAGTTTGGTTCGTGGTCTCTCCTGCTTTTCTAAAGGCTTTAGCAAACATTGGTGATGCATTTGTTCTTTGGTGATTTGGGATCAACTCACGGCGTCCTGCATGGATCTCCCCTTAGTCTGACTTGAAAACAAGTTTATATAATTAGCAACAGCTTTTTGTTCTTTTTGGTCTCTGATGTCTTTTTTTTTTTTTTTTAAGAAAATACTTTTTATGAAGCAATCAATAAAGCAAAATCTTGCTAAGCCTGTCGTTTTCTCTGCTGGTGTGAACGGATTCCTTGTTGTTGACTGAACCTGCCAGACGACTTTAGGATGACGCACCAGTCAGAACAGAGCGTCAGCCCCTCTGAACGTTTGCTCAGAAAGGCTCCAGATGTTCTTTCTGCATAACGTCTGCCTCCTCTACACGCTTTCAGGTCGTAAAGAACTGATTTCTATGTTTTTAATGTTAACGTTTTTATCTCAAGTGTCTGAACATGCAGTAAAGAGAAAACCATTTTAGTTCTAGCGATGTGCAGCTGTCAGAACCTCCATCGCCATGGTAACGGTTTGAACGTTTTTGTTTTTTTAAATTCGTCCATTCCTGTCTGAGACCTGACGGTCCAAACCTTTGTTAGACGGGGAGATGATGTGTTTTTCTCTTCCGTCTCCATGGCAACATGCATGTTTGCTCAGGGCGGAGGCTTCTTCAGAAACGCCACCGATGGGTTGTTGGGTTTGCTGAACGGTTTCTTGTTCATCTCGGCTGAACGAGACGGGAGCTGGCTCCGCCCTCCTCGCTGCTGGATGGAGATCAGGCTGAAGGAACCTGGTTGGGTTTGGCGGGACGTGTCCCATCATGCCTGTGTTTGTGCACGCGTGTTCTCAGAAAGCGGGTCATGAGCTGGACCTCTTCCTCCCCTCTCGTGTCAAAAGCCGTGACAGAACCAGCAGAACCGGGACCAGCAGAACCGGGCACTGAGGTCTGGTGCTCCTAAAGGGTCATAGGTCGGGTTAAAGCGGCAGAACAGGGTCCAGTTCTGCAGATGTGAGGAGGCTTTGCTGATCGTCTGCTCATGTTCTGTCTGGAAGGATCTGCAGACTCCAAACGGTTCTGTAACTTTGCTTTACAGTGTGGTTCATTTAGTTTCACTGAAACATTTGTGAAACGTTTTTGTTTGATTGAAGAAGCGTTACAGGAGGATCTGGTTTCCACCTGATGAGGTCCTGTGAGGCCAGGCAAAGGCCGTCTGCACATTCAGCTGAGCCTCAGACACTTCACTGCTCCAGGGTCCCAAAGCCTCTGCGTGTCTGTAACACGCGTGTGCTGCAGCAGCTCCTCGGTTCACATGTTGAGACATGTGGCCCTTCAGAAGTCTGTGATGAGCCCTGCTACCATACAGGAAATCATTTAGGAAACTCTCCCATCTTTTTGTGAACTCTGTTCTGTTGTTGCCGCATGAAATGAAAACAAAAATCATGCAGGGCTGGTGGTGGAGGTGGAGGAGTGGTTAGCAAGCAAGAAGGCCCCGGGTTCAAGTCCCGGCTGGGTGGCCTGATAGACCCTTCTGGAGAAAGTGACGTGTCAGGACCTGAAGAGGACTTGGAGGACCAGTGGGCAGCAGGCCTCTCAGAGCTTCATCTCTGTCTCTGAGACCTGAAGAAGGTGGATTTCTGGATGCAGATCTGAAATGTGAAGCTTGGTACAACGATGCCTTCGATTCTGCCTTCACCTTTTAACGTTTGAAGGGTTGTTTTAGGTCTTATTTATTGAGATGCATGCAGACTTGTAATTGTTCAAGCTCTTTCTCCCGATTTCAGTAAAGAAGGGTCTGTCAGACGCAGAGAAAACGTGCAAGTCATCCACTTCCTGCAGGATTTCTTGGAAAACAACGTTGCTGAATGTTCTCATTATGCGAGTGATGTCTCGAGGTTCAGTCAAGTCCTTAAGAAGATTCTACGTCCAGACGCCATGACTCACGTTCAAGACTGGAAGATGAGAGTAACAACAGTCTAAAGGATTCCTTCTCTGGATTTTCCATTCTGCCACTGGACTGGCAGACAGGGGTGGTGGTTCCCCTCTTTAAGAAGGGGGACCGGAGGGTGTGTTCCAACCATAGGGGAATTACACTCCTCAGCCTCCCTGGGAAAGTCTATGCCAGGGTACTGGAGAGGAGAGTCCGTCCGATAGTCGAACCTCGGATTCAGGAACAACAGTGCGGTTTCCGTCCTGGTCGTGGAACAGTGGACCAGCTCTACACCCTATCTAGGGTGCTGGAGGGATTGTGGGAGTTCGCTCATCCAGTCCATATGTGTTTTGTGGATTTGGAGAAGGCGTTTGACCGCGTCCCCCGTGGCATCCTGTGGGGGGTGCTCTGGGAGTATGGGGTCCGGGGAGCCTTACTGAGGGCTGTCCGGTCTCTGTATGACCGGAGTAGGAGCTTGGTTCGCATAGCCGGCAGTAAGTCAGACCTGTTCCCGGTCCACGTTGGACTCCGGCAGGGCTGCCCTTTATCACCGGTTCTGTTCATAGTTTTTATGGACAGAATTTCTAGGCGCAGCCAGGGGCTGGAAGGGATCTGGTTTGGGGACCACAGGATTTCCTCTCTGCTTTTTGCAGATGATGTTGTCCTGTTGGCTTCATCGGACCGGGACCTCCAGCGTGCATTGGAGCAGTTTGCGGCCGAGTGTGAAGCGGCTGGAATGAGGGTCAGCACCGCTAAATCTGAGGCCATGGTCCTTGACCGGAGAAAGGTAGTCTGCCATCTCTAAGGTGGGTGGAGTCGCCCTGGCCCAGGTGGAGGAGTTTAAATATCTGGGGGTCTTGTTCACGAGTGAACAAATTTGGCCCGCCGAACTGGAATAAATGATAGTGATCATTCTTATCAATGTTTTATTTTCCCTGTAATGGTAATTCCAGGGAAGTGGAGTCTACCCATAGATGGTGTACTGCAAAGAATAATTGACCTTTGTGTTGGTGCAGAAAGATGTTCTGCATTCATGTGGAGTTGGAACATTTGTTGTTTTTGACATTCATGTGTGTGTTCCTAGTTGGGCAATCATTTTTCCCATCATTCCAGTGCTACATGAATGCAGCGCTTCTCTAAGTTTGCATTTTTTCCTGACAGACATAAACACATCGCTGCAATGGGCAATAAAATGAGAACAAAAGCCACAGTTTTGAAATAAAAACATTTCAGAACCCTTTGTGGCCCACAAGTTGAAGTGTTTGCCCACCCCTGATCTAACCTGTGAATATCTGTGTAAACAGAGAAATGCTAAATGACTGGACTTGTAATTACCTATCAAGAGAAGCTGAGGTCTGCTGGTTTTTCTGAAGCTTTGCTGGAACCAGCATCAGTCTGGACCTTCTTACAGGTTCAGGGTCTGAAGGGTTCACCTTCAGGGTAACAGGACATTCATGTGACTCCTGCTGGGACTTTAAACAAGAATTCAGAGGCAGTCAGCAGTTCTGGCTGAACACAAAAGCAGAAGTTGTCATTTGGAGACAAACAACGTTTCTGATCCGTCACTCTCTTTGTTTTTCTTTTTGACCCACACCCTTTATTTTTCTTCTCCAGCTCATCTTTTTCAGTTGAATGTCTGAACCGTTTTATCTCAGTTGCTGAGCAACAATGTCCTCCTTTCTGTTTTTAGACAAAAACAAAACAAAAAGGCTTTAAGATCATGGCCCAAAGATGACCGGAGTGAGCGTGTTGGTGCTCCTACCTCACAAATGTGAGCAAACACACAGTCTTCTCTGAAAAAGCCTCCTCCTCCATCTTTGCTCATCAGAACTTCATCTGTTTACAGCTCAGCACTTCCAGCGCTTTTCAGAAACGAAGTGTTGTTCTCTTGGTAAGTTCTGGTTCTGCTGTCTGTCAATCATCATCATAAGGAGGTCAGAAGGAAGAACAAACACAGCCGCACACGGTTCCTCCTGCTTCCACTGTGTGTGTAATGATGTCCATGAGAAGTACATGAATGTTTCCATCCAAGCTGCTTCTGCAGAACAGAACCACTTTTTTTATCCTCAAGAGACTTTTCTTCTGAAAGGACAGACAGGAAGTGGGAGGCGTCAGAGCTGCAGTGATGCTCCTTCTCTGCGTTCTTTTCTTCCATCTTTGGTCCAACAAAGAGCGGCCTTGTCTGCATCCAAATGCTCAAACATGCAGTTTGTGATAAAAGAACGTTTCCACATCAAATGTAAATGATTTACCGTTCTGGACATCTGCAGGTTCCGTCCTCGGCTGTGACTGATGCTTACGGAGGTTCTCTGTGAAGGACTTCTCCCGTCTTTGCTGTCATGAAAGCTGAACATTGTCTTTAGGACGTCATTCCTGGTCTGGTCTGGCAGACGTCCATGAGAGGAATCCAGAAATGTGGTTCCACCAGATGCCACTGCTTTGCCATTCCAGTGTTCAAGTTTCTGTCACAGCCAGGTTTCAGTTTGTTGGTGAAATGGGGATGTCAGGGAGGGGTGAACTGAAACCCCTCCAGAGAATCTGTGTGCTGGTTCAACGCCGTCATGTTTCAGATGGGTCACATTCTTATTTTTCAGACAGATCTTTGGGAAACGGAGCGGTGGGAGCACGCCTTGGTCTGTGCACCAGCCGGTGTTCACGGCTCGTCAGCTCAAACAGCATCAGAGCGGCGCCGACATGACCGCTACGATCCAGAAACCCCCCTTCCCATCAACTGGACTGCTTTGAAACATGACTGCAGCCTGAGAGGAGCTTCCTGAGTGACAGAAGGGACAGGAGCCATCTTCATTCTCCAAGTCTTTATTTAGAGAAGTCACAGCGTGTTTAACAGCCTGAAGCTGCTCCCTGCAGCTCCTCCAGCGGGACAACCGAGCTTTTCCCATCAAGAAGAATAAATTAAACAGCTTTTCCTTACACACACACACACACACACACACACACACACACACACACACACACACACACACACACACACACACACACACACACACACACACACACACACACACACACACACACACACACACACACACACACACACACACACACACACACACACACACACACACTAGGATTGTCTTACACACAAACACAAACGTGTCCACAGAGCATCAGCTGCTTCCTTTTGATGCTAAACAGAGAAAAGTCATGGCCTCCATTTAAGAACGCCATCATCATCATCATCATCTGTCGGCTGAACGTAAAAAATGTTACAAACTGACATTTCATTTGGCAAAAACCAACAACTTCAAAGAGTTTGTGAGCAAATGACGACAAACTAAAGTTCAACCCGACGAGCTGAAACCCAGGAAGTCGGGATTCACGCGTCAGCTTGAACCACATGGCACCACACCGCTTTCTACGCTACATCCTAGTCACATGACCATGTGGACGCGCAAGGACAGAAGTCTACATAACCCTAATGTGGATGGAGAGCAGATGGAGAGAACACAAGAGTTTCAGGAACGACAAATATAAGTTAAAGGGAACCTTCCAGCGGGAAGATTCTAGCTTTTTTTTTAGATTTTCTTTAGAAACACTGGTATTAAACTGAATAGTTAACGACTCTAGCAGCATTTTTAAAACATTTAGGAACTTTTTTTTGCGCTCTGTTTTGCGGCTGCAGGGGTTGAAGGGAGATGAGCTCAGGCTGGAGGCGTCGCCTTGACGACCAGAACCCTCCCAAACACCAGAAGCCCGTCTCTGCAGCTGAACGCGGCGCTGAGCGCGGCGGCGGCGCCGTCTGAGTGAATGTCATAAATAAAGCTTCCTGGAAGCAGCTGCCCATCAAACTCAGGCTGGTGTTGGGGGGGTTTTGGTCGAGGGCTTCCTGGTTGGTCTCTAGGAGGAAGTGGCGGGTTGAAGGGGGGGGCAGGGGGTGCAGACGGAGAGGCCCCCGCCTTCCCCCGTTGCGAGCGCTGCCCCCTCCTGGACGGCGGCATTCGGGTTGTCCTCGTTGTAGAGCCGCTTGATGCCATCGTAGAAGTCGTCCACGTCCATCTGCTCCACCTGAAGGACACGAGGAAGAGTTCAGTCGGGACGCGGCGCCGGCCAGGATTGGCTCCGCCTCCGGCGCCGTTACCTTGCGTTTGGTTGAAGCCTTGCAGCGCAGCGTGGCCACCAGCTGGTTGAGGGGGCAGGGCTGCTTTGGTGGAGGGAGGAGAGCAGGGAGTTTGCAGGAGGAAGAGCCACGGCTCCCCTCCTCTTCCTCGGCAGCCGTTGGAAGAGCGGCCGCTGCAGGCGAGTGGTCCCTGGTGGGGTCAGAGGTGGAGGCGATGGTCCCTGTGAAGAGGAAGGCTCAAACACACGTGGCGTGGGCACGGCGATGAAGGCCCGCGAGACGCGGCATACCAGATGAGGCCCGGGGCGGGCGGGGGGCAGGGGGCAGCAGCTGCAGGGCGTGGCAGATGTAGACGGTGTTTGCAGGCAGGGAGGCTCTCGCCGCGGACAGACTACGCGCCACCATCTCCCGACCGCGGATCAGCGCCGAGCTGTCGATCTGCACGAAAGACGCCAACGTGCTGGGTTACCATGGAAACCACAAGCTTTGATCTTTACTGTCAATCTAACCTTTTCCTACTTGCAGACACTTCAGTGAGTTCATTAGTTTTTTTATCGCGTGAATCTCATTTTGCTGTTGGATGGTTACTTCTGCGTTCATGTGTGATGACGACACCTGGAAGAGCGTCATCGCTCAAAACACGGCCATTTACGAAAAATAGAAATCAAACAGAAGGAGCTGCTTTTCCAGAAGAAAATGCAGACTGAATGAAAATGAAACTCAGAGGGTAATAACTGGCAGTAATTAAATAAATGATCAAAGAAAATGCCAGAGCCAGGTATCGAACCAGCAAAGTTGTGAAGCACAGCCTAGGCGTCACGCCGTGACACCACCAACCAGGTACAGGGGAGGGGACAGATAATCCATATAATCCTGGAATATCTGGAAAAGTTCAAGGATTTGAGGAACCAAAAGTCACAGCAGGAAAAAGCGGGAAGAGCTGAACAGTTGAATGGATAAAATAGAGGAAACATTGTAGAAAGAGAAAAGCGACGAAGAAATGGAAGAAGAGACTAGAATAAAGAAAGAGAAACAGGAAAACAATGGATGAAGGATTTCTAGCATTCAACCAAATATTGGAAAAAAGCAGGCTTTTTCAAACGTGTCGTCATGGTAACAGCGCCTGCTCCAATCCTGCACCATCAGAGCGTCATTTCAGAGAGAAGGTTCTCCTCTTAGCGTCTGTTTTTGTCCAGATGATGAAGCTAAAGTTTGTTTCAGAGAATCAAAGTGTAAATGGTTCAATTCCTCCTCCTCTTCCTCATCTCTTCCTCATCTCTTCTCTCTTCTCTTCTGCTGCATCTCCATCTTCAGAATCATCAAATTCACCAAAGAGGCCAAAGGAAACGATGAGATCTCTCTACTGTCAGGCTGCTGTGATAAACGGAGGAACAGCGTCTGTCAGCAGATGTTTAGGTATTAAGAAGACGTTCATGGTCAATACTTTATGAATTTCTGATTTGTTCAAGATTAAAAAATTCCCCTTATTGGTGTAAAAGTAAAAGTTGGAAGTCTTAAAATAAAAAACCTCATCAAGTCACCTCTTTAGTTGTATTTAGATGTTTTACTGAGCCACAGTGTCAGAAAAGTAAAACCTCACAACGAGGCTTTTCCCAGCAATTATTCGGTAAGATTAAAAATAGTTTAGTAAGATTCATTAGAGGTGTGGATTAATGAGTGGTGTGACAGCAGGCGTTGATCTAGCGCCCCCTGCTGGCATTGATCTCTCAGTTAGTTTCGAGCTGATGTGAAAGCGGTCAGTTTAACTGATCAAGTTTAAGAAAACTCGACTGGTTTATTCACCAGGCATGAAAAAAATGATGCTACCGATTTGAAGAAGCTTTGTCCAAAAGCAGAAGCTAACGGACGGCAGACTCTAGCTAAACCGAGTCCAGATCCGTATCCAGACAGATTTACAATCCTGACAACTCTTTAAGGTCCTATGTCATCTAAAATCAACCTTTTCAGCTTTAAGGTGTTTATAATGTTCATTCCTCACTAAAAACAACCCAGAGTGGTATTTTGATGAATCTCTGAGTAAAAACCTGCTCTCTGAGCACCAGCCCCTCCCAATCCATGAAATGAGCTAGTTCTCACATCGTGACATCACAAAGTGAGGAACCGCCCCTTCCAGGAAGAGTCTGCACTGCCAGCCCCGCCCCAACGCTAACAGACACGCCCACTTTCTCAGTGAAGTTGGTGATTGGCTAAACGCTTTCCTTTTACATGAACATCCATCTTTGAATGTAAAGTCACCCGGACTCTACAGCTTTTTAAATGTATATATTTTTCAGGATGCAGCGTCTCACTGCACTGCAGACTTTTTTTCATGAGGCCAGTGACAAAATCCCAGAAAGCAACCAAAGTTTGGTTTGGAGCTGCACATTTTTGGATGAAGAACAGAGAAGCCGGTCGGGCCTGTTCCCTGTTTAGTCAATAATCACAGGAATCACACAGACTATTGATCAAAGGAGCTCGCTGGTTCGAGTCCCGGCTCTGGCACTTTTCACAAACATATTTTTCTTTCTTTTTGTGCTGTTTTCCCTTTATTTATGGTCAACTTTGATCATTTCTTTCTTCCTTCAAGTTTCCTTTTCATTCAGCACTACAGCATCCACCTGCATGTTCTTCTGGAAATGCAGAAGTCTGCAGTAAACGGGTCCTGGGGAGCCCTGCGTCCTGCTCAGACCCCATCAAATCCTCAGAGGTCCCTGTTCTAAATGCACCCGGCTCCTCTGCAGGTCCACACCTCCGTCCCACACAGAACCAGAGTGAGGAGGACAAAGATGGACCCGCTCATTCTGCCTTCCATCTAAACCTGGGTAGGAACCAGAGACCCGGACACAGACCTGCGCCTTGCCCAGCAGGTCGATGGTCAGCGCCAGCCAGTCAGGACAGCAGGTCTCCAGCTCCAGGGAGATCAGGGCCAAAGCCAGCATGGATCCTCGGAGCTGCAGAAACATTGGGGAGCAGCACTTCAGCGTCCATCAGAAAACGAGGAATGGAAGAGCTGGAGCGCACGTCGTCATCCTACTGCAGGACCTGGAGGAGCGTGTGGTCAGCCAGGCAGTGGTACAGCCTCTGCGTGAGCAGAGCCAGGTGCTGAGAGAGGCTCAGGCCCAGCGTGGAGTCCAGAGAGCCAGAGCGCCCCGACAGGACCATGGCGTGGAACTGCGGCAGAGACAGGAGACATCAACCAAACCTGTTTACCAGGACTTTAAAGGGTTTAACCGTCAATAGAAATGTACAAAACCCAAAGAAAACGGGTCTAGAATCGTGGTCCCACTTCACTTTTCCTTCCATTTCAATGAGGTGTCTGTGTGAAGGGCTTACAATGTGCAGGAACTCCAGCGGAGTGGCTGTGTGAAGATCCCAGCCCAGTTTGTCCAGGACGATCTTCTCCATCCTCAGGATCTCTGACGGCGAGCAGCCACAGCCGCTGGTGGCAGCCAGCTCCTTCAGAGACGGCACCCACTGACAGACACAAACCCACACACTCTTAGCTTAGCCGTCCCGGGATGCTACCCACGGATCCAGCTGTGTGTGTGTGTGTGTGTGTGTGTGGGTGTGTGTGTGTGTGTGTGTGTGTGTGTGTGTGTGTGTGTGTGTGTGTGTGTGTGTGTGTGTGTGTGCGTGCGTGTGTGCGCGCGCTGCGGCGGCGGCGCTCACCTCGTCCTCTTCGCAGGTCTTGGCAGCCAGGAAAAAGCTGGCGATGGCGATGCAGCGCAGGTACTTTGGACGGGCCTAGCGAGGACATCAGAGATCAGTGCTACAGCTATGATGTGGCGTCCTGCAGGTCATCCACACGTCGGCCCCTTTGACCTCCTCGTGTAAAGAGCTAGAGGACGCGTCAGAGCTGCCACCAGAGGATCTGAAAAGCATCTCCTCAAACATGCAAACAGGGTTTTATCATCCAGACTGCTGGAACATGGACTCCAAAAGCTTCCAACACATTTTGGTGATTAACTCCAGACAAACTGTCAGAATCCACTGGAATCATTTGTCAAAGTTTCCTCTACAGTGATATGAACTAAAAACCAATTGAAGTCCCAGTAAGATTCAAACGAGGGAAACTTTTGCATCAGTTTATGGTTTTTCCTTTTACAACAGTCAAATGCGTGGAGAACGTCCGGCGGCGGTGGCGGCGGCAGCACCTCTGTACCTTGATGGGGGCGAGGAAGCGGTCCAGGATGCTAACAGCCGACACCAGGGTCTCTGGGTGGAGCTGCAGCCGGCCGTGCAGCTCCGTCAGCCAGCGCACGGCCTCGTCCCGCTGCTCCGGGGAGATGTCTGTATCCTGCACACACGGAGGCCAGCGCTGACGTTACTCCCACCGCCGCCAGCGGCCCGCTTCAGCCCAACAAAGCTTTAGTGACTGCAGATTAGTCCCAGCCACTCATCGTCAACATTCCCACGAGAAGAAAGGCCAAACGTCCTGAAGGACAAACGCTCACTCGGAGTCATTTCTAACCATTCACCTTCTTTACCTTTACACATTTCTGTTTTATGTACCAACAAGGGCCGGTTCCCGTGTGCAGGTGACCCAACATGATGTTCAGAACCACGAGAGAAACCCCAAATGGGCGGAGCCTCGACAAAGTTTCTGTTTTTAGAAACCCATCTATTTCAGGTCGGCACGCGGCTTTTTCCCCACAAGGACAGGCCGAGCTTTTCCAACAAACACACTGCGACAGTTTGGTAAAAACACAAACGTTAGCTTCCAAAAAAACCAAAAAACACAAAAAAACACACAGCTTCCCACTGGATTTCAGCCAGAATCTGAAAACTACAACGTCTCACTCAATTCATGGATAAATCACGTTGTTTTACTCTTTCATTTGGAAACCCAGCTGGATTTTTTTTTACTTTCTTGTTTAATTTATTCCAGTTTATGCTACAGTGAAAGGCTGGATGCTCGTTCCTACAGCTACAGGGAATTCTAACTGGATTTAAAGGCATTTTTGCTGCTGGATCAGGACTTGCTGACAGATCCTGCAGAATGTGGATCTGGTTTCCTCTCCTCTCGCCGCCTGTGAAAAGTAAACAGCAACTTCCTTCTAAATCACATGAAGACTTATCTGCGCTCCGGGAAAGACGTGCAGCGTTTGGCCAATAAAAGGTTGTAAAAAGCAAACAGCAGGAGAGTGAAGGACAAACGGGTTGAAGGTTCAGACGGCAGGCGTGACGGACAGACAGCTGCCGGATTCAGTCCAGCATTAGGTGGAGTCAGAAGGTCAAAGTCAAGAAGAAAACTGAAATCTTGTAGGGATTTATGCGGGTAAATCTGCCTATAATCCAACCAAAGCAGAGCTTGGGCTTAGGGTGACTCTTTCTTAGTCTGGTTTCCTCTAAAGTTTCCATGAGGAGGAAAATCCTGAAAAGTTTCTACCGGCAGTAACAGAAAAAGGGCGGAAATTGAAGCAAAACCGTCATTCTCAACCACAGAAACTTCAAATGCACAAGTCCTCCTCCTCTTCCTCCCCTAAAACAAGGTTTCTAACTCCAGCGGGTATGTGGATTTCAACCACGAAGCTGGACTCCCTCAGAGCTCTGCATGGGCCGCACCTTCTCAAAGACTCGGCTAACGACAACTGCTGAGTCAGCAATGGTCAGAGCGGATGAAAGCTGGAGTCACCGGGAACACCGGTTCCCTGGCACAAAAAAAAAAAAAAAAAAAAAGCCTCAATCTCAGTTAAAGGCGAGTCGTTTTTAAGAAACAAAGAACTGAAACCAAATGTCCACCAAAGCTGACGTTCATAGTGTCTGCAGTATTAACCCACCTCTCACGTTCTTCTGTTATCGGACACGGTTGCGTTTCCCCATACCTGACATGTTTGGACGTCCGTCCAAACATGTCAGGTATGGGGAAAAAAACACAAAAACACACATTCGTGAACTAACACTGAACTAACCTCCTCATGGAAGGTTTGCAGTACAGACCATGTGACCTGGATGATGCAGCTACGGTCTACCGCAGTGTTTTTCAACCAGTGTGCCCTGGGAGATGGTCAAGTGTGCCGTGGGAAATTACCCTCATTAACTGATCTAAAAACATTTCTCATCTCCAGGAAATCAGCTCTGTGTTCATCCAAACAGGCCCTGATAAAACACTGAGTAGTTAGGAATATGAAAGATCATAAAATACTTTTTGTTTATTTGATTCTATAAAGACATTTTGATCAGAATGACGGTACCGTGATTTAGCTACAGCTCCGGCTGTATTTAGGAAAAGTCCCGCCCCTTAACTGTCTCCACCAATCATTCTTGGAGGCTTAATCACATGTCATCAGTCTGACCAATCAGAAGTGGTTAAAGTCTTCACTTCCTTGTTCTGATTCTGCTCATAAAGTCTCTCAGTTCCAACAGAAATACCAGCTAAAGCTCGTCTTTAGCGGTGTAGCTTTCCACAGAATCCGGTATCAGACCGTGGAACAAGAGAACAAAACCATGAAGCTCTGAAAAGCGATCTCTGGCCGTTTTATGCACTACATCTCCCATGATGCATTGGGGTAAAGCGACCGCGCACAAGGAGATCTGTTGTTAAACGTCTTATAACCAACGAACACACCTCAAAGTGTTTTTAAATCTTCTAACTTCACTTTTATTACATCTTTTAGAAAAAAACAGCTGCAGCTTCCAGCTTTTTCTGCCACAATCATCACAAAAATGCTGTGAGATCATGGAGGGACTGTAGATCAATACAGACTATGAGTTTCTCCCTTTTTTTTTTTTTTTTTTTGGGATGCTGGTGTGCCGCGGGATTTTTTTTAAGGTTAAAGTGTGCCGTGGCTCAGAAAAGGTTGAAAAACACTGGTCTACCGCCCTGTTCTCTGGTGAGGGTCATGTGTAGAAAGGATGGTCGTCAGCGTAGCTGGAGAAGGTGAGGTGAGCGAAGGTCACTAGCTGGTCCAGTCACTGCAGGTTCTGACCTCAGAGACGTCACAGAACCATCATCCTCCCCCAATTTCCACCAGAACGCCCCCAACCTCCTGCTCATGACGATGACGCTCCACCGCATGCGGGCAGGATGGTCACAGCCGGACTTCAGGAAGTGGCTCATACAGTAACGTCAGCAATGACCTCTGACCTGAACCGCATGGAGCAGGTCTGGGACCAGCTGAAGCAGAGACTGGAGGGTCGGACCCCCAAGTGACCTGCAGAACTGCATGTAGAACTTGTGGAAGAGTGGGAGGCCTCAGAACCACATCATGAGGTTTGAGGGGAGACGCCGCCGTCTCAAATGGAGGAAATGTATTTCTACTACCGATTGGAGGGTAATAAATGTCACACTAACAGAGAGAAGTTTGATGAATTTCCTTCAAATTCTGACCAAAAAGGCTGTAAATAATGTAAATAATATCAGTTACGGTGGATTGTAAGTCCTGTGTCTTAACCTTCGGCTTCCGTCATGGCTCACCTGTGAGAAAGGCCTCTTTGGCACATAGGCCTTCCACATCTCGGCCTCCCTAGAGGCTGCCTTTTCCAAAAGAAAAGACAGCCTCTGGCGTCCGCAGGGTTCGGTGATCTTCATCCCGTCCTCCCCGGGTCAAGCCTGCCTGCCCACTGGATACAGCTACCTGCACGAATACCCAAGAGTCAGAGGGTCACAGTGACGACTGAACACACCTGAGTGTCCGTCCAACCAGGACCCGCCTCACACACCTGTCATCGTAGCTTCATGTGAGGGACAGGTCAAGAGGTCAGGCAATGATTAGCAGGATCCAAATGCACCACCAGACACAAATATGAAAAAGACTCGTGATAGAAATACTTATGAATCAAAAAACGCATCATCATTTTCATTTAATGAATCTTAATGTTTGTTTTCTTATCTGTTAAATAAAAAATCCGCCAAACTAACGACGATTATTTTATTTTATTAAATTGCATCACTGTTGAAATAAAAAAGTGAATTTTCCTTATAAAATATTAGAAATATAAATGTTTTATTGGGAAAAAATAGAACTATAAACAAACGTATCAATAAAATGTGTATGAGTGACCCAGGTTTACAGAAAAACCACATTTAAAAACCTAAAGTTGTTTTCATTTTCATTTTCATTCACACGGATGGCATTCTGACAACAGCGCGTTCATTTGGACGGAAAACACCGGCGGGCTCACGCGGTAAGTCCCGGATTTTTGGGATGTTTCGGCTCTGATGCGCAGGTGCGAAAGGCTTCCTTATTATGATCGGAGGGACCTGACTAGTATCTGGAATGCACCTAGCTGAGCAGCCTAGTCGGCGCTCTTCGCTAAAGACTTGACGGCTAAGGCTGCGGGGGAACCAGAACGTAAAACCGAGAACAATTACAGAACTGATCACTACAAACAGCAAGCCACACAGAAAGCATGTCCAACAGTGTTTATTTGGACCCAGATAACTATGTCCTAAGTGACGTCCAGTAAATAGCCGGAGCCGAAAAGCCTACCTCCCCTGTGAAGCGGAGAAAACCACAGCGGGCTTTCATCCGGGCCTTCCGATTCAAAGGGTGAAGAAAAGGGGTAGAATCGAACACCCTCTGCTGGGTTTAGTCGTCCATCGTGGCTTTCATGTTTCAATCTGTTACAAAAAATACATTAAAAATAAAAGGAACGGAACATAGACAGAGACGTCTACTTCCGACCAAGGAGGGGACAGAGGGGGGAGAGAGAAGAACAGGCTCCGCCCCTGCGTGCTGACAGGGTGTCCAAATCGAACGTGTTCTTACCTTCTTTGTGTGATGTATGTCAGCTCTGAGGAGTACAGTACGTTTTTGTTTTTTTAGCGAACACACTAAGAGCAACAATTTATCTGTACAACTTACTCTAATGCATGGCTATGATTTAAAAAACAGGGAAAACTTTTTAAATGTCTGTAGCCTATCAAGCTAATATTTATGACTTAATGTAAATATTTTCAAACTAAGTTTCAGCGCGAGTATACATTTTAACTTGTAATTGTTTTGATCGTAGAAAAGAACGTTGAGTCCCCTCTAAAAATACCAGATTATTCTCAGTGAATGTTTTCACCCAATCTGACAGCTAGAGATAAGCAACACACGGACACAAACATCAAAAACCAAATACGTAATTTGAAGATTGCGTCAGGGATCAGGGAAACCATTGGCCAATAAAAATAGAAGGATTTGGGCGGACTTTTTGAAACTGCAGAAATACTGGCTTCTGATTGGTTAAGAGAAGAGCCCGTCAACAGGGGACCGCCTCGAACGGCACTCATTGTGTCCTTTGGCCACAGCCGCTTTTAACGGCCGATTTCAGACAACATCTTGACGTTTTGAATATGTTTAACCGAGAATATCGCAACTAAAGTCAGAAATAATAGGAAAATTAAAACTCTGGGCTTAAATGAGCTCAATTACACTCGAAAGGAGGCGAGCGCTTGTGTCAGTTCCGAGTCTGGGATTGGTTGATGCACTGCGACGTCATCGTGTGGGCGTGAACCTTCGAACATCAACAAAAGAAGGAAAAAGAGGACAGAGAATGTCGAGAGCAGTCCAGAAGAAATGAACGATTAATCTGGGACCAGAGACCGATTATGTGGATATAATTCTCATTAACAGGTACAGAAACCTTCACTTTATATTTTTTACACAAGTCGAACTAATTCCGAGTCATTTTTATTGTTTTATTCAGTGTTTACTTTAAATCCATTACAGAACGAGAGAGGACAAAAAAAAAATATCTCTCAGTTCTGTGCTGTGGATTTGGCTATTAAATAAAAAAATAATCGATGGCTAATAATATGGACTTTAAAAGAAATAAAAGTTATGTTTTAGCATAAGGGCATAAAAACTGTTTTAGACGATTTCAGTTTCAGTTCTTGGCGAAAAACAGAACCTGTCATGGCCGGAAACACAAATCTATCTTTATTTATTCGTATTTTCTACTGTCATGGATAAAATACATGTGAAAAGATCGATTCAGTCGCGGATTCCTAGATCAGATGATCTATTTTCCCTTCGTTTGAGGAATCTTTACCCGATATAAACGTAACAACGATCCAAAACTATTATAAATTTACGAAATAAAGGCAGAGCTAAAGGAAATCTGATGTTTTACGGAGGGAAACCGTGTTTTTTTCCCTGCTTTTCATCTTCGAGGAGCGACTGTCGCGGCGCCCATCCCCCACCCGGGCGAGGATTTAAACGTCCGTTAGCCGCGAGCCGCGCTAGCTTCTCCGGCTACGATGGGCCCGCAGAAGAGGATCGATCTGCGCAGCCGCGTCGGTCTCGGGGTCGTTGATTGACAGACTAAACCTTTGGGGGTAAAAAGGTTGTTTTTCGGTTAGAGGACAGAGAAGGCGTTTCCCCGGTGGAAACCTGACACCGGAGCCCAGCTGAGAGAAGTAGGCGGGGCTCCGGAGGCATTTCCGGCGGACAGCTGTTCCAATAAACAAACAGACAACTGTCCCCCACACTCCAGATGGTTTGGAGATCCACACCTTGGTTAGTGTAACAGTGCAGTTTCTGTCCCTGGTGAGCAAACCTGAAGACAGGTGGAGCGTCCGGCCCTTTAGGGGATTCCAACACCGTCTTGACGTTGAGTCATAGCAATTGGACTTTAAATCTTCCATGAAATGTTTCGCCGCTCGGCGAGCGGCGAAACATTTCAAGGAAGATTTAAAGTCACCCGGATGAACAACACAACAGACTGTCACAAATCTGCGTTTGCTGACGTCAGAACTGTTTTGCAAACTGCACAAAAAGGAAGTACTCACACTAAATAGTTTATTTAGCAAGAACTGACAGGAATGCACATCATTAGGAGAAGCTGAAGCAACCGTGGGCTTTCTTTTTAGCTTCACTGTGGGGAAAACCCGATTCTTCAAGTGCCAGCAGAGAGATGGACGCCGTCAAGCTGATGAAAGAGCTGCGGGTGAACTATGAGCAGGAGGCTTCCTATCTTCCGAAAGAGGCCGGACTGAGTCTCATCGAATCCACGGTGCAGGTGAGACCCGCCGACTCCTCGCCGCACCTCGTTTTCTAGGAAATCCTGAATTCCTCTTCGTTTCTCTGCCCAGGGGGACAGCAGGATCTCCGCCAAGTGTAGAGATGCCAAAGTGGAGGATCTCTGGAGTCTGACGAGCTTCTTTGACTACACCACACAGACCTTTGTGCTGGCCGTTAACCTGCTGGACAGATTCCTGGCTATGATGAGGGTACGACCCGCCAACGCCACCACTTTCTCTTTAGTTAGAAAAGCTGTCGCTCACCCGCCGCCGCCGCTGCCGTCTCATGACAGATTCAGCCGAAGCACCTGTCCTGCATCAGCCTCAGCTGCCTTCACATGGCCGCCAAGGTGACGGAGGAGGAGTGCAACCTGACGCCCACCGACGAGCTCATCCGCATCGGCCAGTGCCGGTTCACCGTGTCCGACCTGTGCCGGATGGAGAAGATCGTGGCGGAGAAGCTCAACTTCAAGTCCAAAGCCGTCACCGCCTTAACTTTTCTGCACCTGTACCACCAGATCACAGCTTCCTACTGCACTGACAGGTGAGGCTGAGCTGCTGCTTCATCCTTAAACACAGAGACGCAAAAGTTGTGCAGGCGACACCTGTGGTGCAGCGGCCAGCGTCTGGCTAAAGTGCACTGATAAGATTATTTGTCTGCTGGAGCTGACGCTAACAGCTCACCCTTACATAACGCTTCTTTCCTGCTGCTTCAGAAATCCCAAACAGACAATGCTAATGCAGGTTTGGACATTAAGGTGGTTTGGGATGAAATTGGGAGAAAATGTGGATGATCTCAGCATGTGACCCTTGGGTCTTCCATTTGTGTTTGCTTGGACAGGAAGGAGACTCTGAGCCTGGAGAAGCTGGAGGCTCAACTCAAAGCCTGTCTGTGCAGAATCTCCTTTTCCAAAGCAAAGGTGAGGCGTCTGAAAAGCTCAGCTCCCAGACAGGAGCTCATCAAACCAGCCAGAACAAGTCCGGCATTTTAAAAATATCCCGTTGTCTGTCTGTCTGTCCGTCCAGCCGTCTGTCCTGGCCCTGTCCCTCCTGAAGCAGGAGGTGGAAGCCATCCAGTCAGAGGACATGCTGGAGATCACCCATCACATCCAGAGACACCTGAAGGTGAGTCCCACGTTCACGCTGGGGTGTCTGCTGCTGCTGTGGAGACAACCGTCTCTGCTTAGACCTCAGTGCTGTTTTAGATGAAGTGACTTTTTCTTGGAACACAGAGAAACCAGTCTGTGCAGATCCTGCAGGCCCAGAGCCTGCAGGATCTGCACAGACTGTTCGTCTGATATCTGACTGAAGGCAGTTCCCATTTAAACTGGAACACAGCGCAGAGTTCAGTTCACTGGAGTCGGGTTACCAGCCCCCGTTAAGTAACCGGGGGGCTGCGGGGCCAAACGCCTTTAGTGACCTGGTCTTCTCGCTGCGATCAGATTGCAGACAGCGAACTGCTGCTGTGGGGCGAGCGGGTGGCCCGCTGCCTGTCGGAGTACGCCTCCCCCGAGTGCAGCAAACCCAACCACAGGAAGCTGCAGTGGATCGTGTCGCGGCGGACCGCCCAGAACCTGCACAGCCACCGCAGCGTCCCGGAGCTGCCCACCATTCCAGAGGGCTGCTGGGACGAGAGCGAGAGGTGAGGCGGCGCAAACATACCCAAAAAAACCCCACTGGGCGTGTCTCAGCTGCACGCCGTGGCGTCACGTATTCAGTTCAGCTGACAAACAACACACACCTGGAAAGGCAGACACACACACCCAGTGTGTCATCGCTGGGCAACACAAACACGCAACAAACTGTCTGCTGTGCTGCAACGCCGCCGCGGCCCCTCCCACCTCCTGTCATGAGATACCAGCGAGTCACTGATCAACACCCCCGCCCCCCGCTGCCTCGACACACTTTTCCATTCCATCACATGACGCCGTGCTGTTATGCAACACGCCGGCCTGGGCCAAAGCCGCACACATGTACACACAGAGGAAAATCCTGCTGACAGCACTCGGCCCGTCGCAGGTTCTGCTGAGCCCGCCTGAACCCAGATCAGCTGCTCGTGCACAAACTGCCTCATATGGGTTTTCCTGCTCGTTTCACGGTTTGACCCCCTCCCTGTGTGTCCTGCAGCGACGACTCCTGCGAGGACACCATGAGCTCAGGGGAGGAGTCTCTCAGCAGCTCTCTGGGCAGCGACGCCGAGGGCCCCTACTTCCCGCTACGCCTCCGGCGCCAAAAGCCCCAGCAGTACCTCCACGCCTGAGGCTTCTGCTGCCCCGTGCCGACCCCCGCCAGCCTCTCGCCCCGCCCTCTTTTAGTGTCGTCTTCTATTGAGCATGCAGCTCGTGGCCGCTGAGCAGTCCTCCCGGTGGACCCACAGGTTCTGGCCCGACTCGGTCGAGGCGTCACATTCCAGGAAACGCCTTCAGGCACAAGAGAAGAACAGCCGGTCCGGTCTACAGGTTCTGATCCAGCCCGGTTCTTCTACATTAGACCCTTGGCCAAAAGGATCCAATCAGAAGTTTCTTTGGGACTGTCGTAGAGGGCGGCTCGTGCTTTCCTGGTGTACAGAGGCTGAGAGCAGCGGCGGCCGTCGGTGCGGAACGCCGTACTGGTGAGCCTGCAGGTGACGGCGCCGCTGCTCTGACGCCGCTGCTCTGACGCCGCTCTCACGGTTTGATTTGCACATTTCTTTAAAATCCTCCTGAGGGAGCAGCAGTGGTGTTGTGAGCCACGTTGCCTGGACAGCAGCCTGTTTTTGTGGATGTGTGTTTATACAGACGTGCTTTTAGTCTCAAGATGCCAACGTCATCATCTCTGAAACTGGAAAATGTTTAAAAAAAAGTTTAAAAATGTTAAAAATGTTCATAGAAAAATGTGTAAAACTGTAAATGATGTACAAAAAAACGGTTTATAGATCTCTGTAGATATTAAGTTATTTATTCCCTTTTGTCACCAAAAACAGAAATATAAAACTACTATTTTTAACCGACCGTCTACTCTGACCTTATTCACACTAATAGAAGTAAAACGGAAACATCAGGAGTTTATGGAGCAAACCTCAGCTTCCATGACCTTTATTGTGTTTTTGTCTTTCTCCCAAGATCCAGAGTCCTTTACAGTGCACGCACGCACGCGAACACACGTTTATTGTCAACACAACTATGAAACAGGTAAACATGTTAGCATCAGCTGATGCTACACAGCCGGTGAGGAACACTGATCCACAGCCCTTATCAGCAAAGTCCACATGAATGATTCCAACATCTTTCTCCTGATCCGCTCAGATGCTCTTCCTGACATGGGGGCCGGCGTAGGGAGACCCACACTCGGGCCCCCTGTGGCTACATGGTTGGGCAGTAGCGTGAAGGGTCTCCACACTGGAGGAAGCTCATTGTGCCCCCCAGGAATCAAACCCCGATTTCCTGAGCGCCAGTCCTACCCACGGCCAGATGGCCGACTTTCCCAACATCCATCTGTGTTGTGTCTTCGCTGAATCCCTTTAGGAGTCATGGGGCTGTTGGTGAGGGTGGGGTACACCCTGAACAGGTCCCCACACCCCCCAGGGCCAATTTAGAGACACCAATGAACAGATGCAGCCTGTTTTCAGACCGTGGGAGGAAGCGGGAGAACAGGAAGACCTAGCACGTCGCTTTCAATGCCATCAATCACACGTTAAACATGAATGATCGTCCTCCCCGTACTGAGAAAAACCACGGCTCGGCTGACATGTGGGCGGGGCTAACAACAGCTCCTCCCTCCAAACATTCAAGAAGGTCTTTGGTTGGAGAACACGCAGATCAACTGTAGTCTCTGGACTGCAGCCCTTTCATGCTCAACCTAACAGGAGAGTTCAAAGGTCAACTTGGACTACTGACAGCTAAAAAAAACAAAAATAAATAAAATTTTTCTCAAATTGTTTTGAAGTTTTTATTTATTTACATGATAAAACTTCATGGAGTTATTCAGATTTTGATTTGACCTTAAGAGACATTCTTCTGTCCTGAGGAACTGCCTGGACATTTTTGCTTTTGTTCCACCTTTAACAAAGAGAGAAATCTTTTAATTTATGCTGAAGTTTTACTTTATTTACAATGAAGGAAACATAAAAAACCCATAGAAGCTGCTGCTGAGCCTGTCACTGCCTGCAGTTCCATGACATATTCACATGTCGTTGTTTTAAAGGTGAATTGTTGGTGTTTGTGTTATAAACGTTGATGCCAATGTGTTCACTTTCAGTGCAAATGAGTATGCGCTAAAATAGAAGTTCTAGGCCTTCTTGACTACTAGTCACTGGTGTTACGCGCACACACACACACACACACACACACATGCACAAAAACAAGCTGAACATTTTCTGAGCAGTGAGAGCAAACCGGAACCAGCAGGTAGACTCTCCCTGAGGAAGAGGCGGTTGACTCAGGAGGTCTCCGTTGGTTTGATGACATCACAGAAACACACTGAAGCACCACAATCAGTCTGTCAGTCCTACCACAGTCTGCAGAGCGTCTTCATCCTCATCTTCGGCTGCCCTCTTCACGGTAATCCACAGAGTCCCTTTGTGCTCCTTGATCAGAATAACGGTGGAAACCCACAAAAGTCCTCCAGAGGGTCCGCTCTGAGCTGGGGGGACGATCAAAATCCCATCTGGGACCTTTTCTTCTTGGGTTGGGACGCCTGTGACGGCCTCAGCCCCCTCTGTGAACCCAAGAGAAGCTGGGAGGGGGTCACGGAGGAGAAGGGACTTGTGGACGGAGCCGGCCTGGTGCTTCTCAGAGAGACTGACAGAGAGCCGCGAAGCTGAGAGGAAGAGGGGGTCTCGTGTCCGGGGGGCGTGTCAGCGTCGTCATTTTGAAACGAGTGATCCTGCAAACGTCATCAAGAACCAGAGTGAGCACAAACACAACACTGAATATTTACACGACAAACTTTTCTCTGAAGCAGTGATGATGATGATGAACACGCGCGTTCAACCAACGCCTTCCAATGAAACGCTGGCCCCAAAGAACGGAAACATCTTATTAAAAACACACACGTACGCGTCTGTATATGTGTGTTTTGGGCTTCTGTGGTCAGAACTCTTGCGTTCATGCGTCACTAGGCACGTTCTTAAATCCAGGCCAGTTTAACTGGTTGAACTTTGACCAATCAGGGACTCAGATTTGGTAGCCATGAAAGGGCCAACTTTCCTTTTTAATAATAACTGCGGTTTGTGCAGGTCAGAATTCTGTGAAACCGGGTCTTTCCTTTATCGGAATAGAGTACGATTCCCGTTCAAGAACCCGTGTGCAGCACGTTGTGTACGTAGCATCACATGTAAACCACAGCAGGTCCGGTTTCTCTCCGCTGTCCTCATCTTGAACAAGAACACGTCTGACGTCCACACAGGCACTCAGGAGAGGAAACGTCAAAAATATATTTGTTTGAACCCCAGACCCCTTTTTCCTAAAACAGAAAATGATGTAGGACCCCACAGACCTAATGGACGACACTTCTGTTGTTTTAGGGGGGATCAACTGATCCGTGTTGATGACATCACATGTGTGTTGTGATGTTCTGCTGTGATTGGTTGGTTTGACCTTATAGTCACCTACTGTACCTCAATCCAGATGGTATTTTCCAAGACGGATTATCAATCAATTAATTTAATTTTGAAACCTTTTTTTATTGGTTTAGGTTGATTCGATTAGCAACTTGCCTCAGACAGACGATCTGGTTGGATGGTAGGAACTGAAGTTGATCGATTAGGTCTATTCCTTGTTACCCCCCTAGATCTTATAGTTTAAGATGGGAGAACATTTACTGCTGTGAAAAGATCAACTTTAACTGAGATCAAACTGAAATCACTGGACAGTCGGATAGAAACAACGAGAATGTCCTGTAGGAACCATTTATCGTTTTTAGCCATCAGCTGCTCCCTATAGGGGGCACCAAAGTGAATCTTCTGCTGCCATCAAACTTCTTCCTCTACATCCATGGACCTCCTCTTTGATCTTCTTTAGACCTCTTTCCTGGTAGCTCCAACCTCAGAATCCTTTCACCATCATCATCATCACTGTTCCTCCTCTCAAACATCTCCATCTGCTCCCCTGCATTGATCTCCAGAATATCTACCATCATCTGTTCCTCTGATGGATTCACTCCTGATCCATCCTGGTCCCAAAGAGAACCTCAGCATCTTCATCTCTGCTGCTCTCACCACAGTCTGCTGCACCTTTTCCTGCATTCTTGATGATACTCTGTGTTTTGGTCACACATCAGACCTGAAACCTTCCTCCACCCGTTCCAACCTGCTTGCAGACGCCTCTTCACCTCACTCTGTTGTTCTGGACTGTTGGGCCTAAGAACGTAAAGTCCTCCACCTTCTCCACCTCTGCTTCCTGTAACCTCACCGTTCCTCTTCAGTTCCTCTCATTCACACACAGATCCTCTGTTCTGCTGCAGCTGACCTTCATTCCTCTTCCTTTCCAGAGCAAACCTCCACCTCTCCAGATGTTACCCCATCTGCTCTCTGCTCGCACAATAGATCACAGTGTCATCTGCAAACATCCTGATCTACAGAGGTTCCCATCTATCCTCGTCTGTCAGTTTGTCCATCACCATGGAAACAAGAGGGATGTCAAATCTGATGCTTGGTACAGTCATACGTATGACACCCGGGGTTCTTTCTGTGCATGAATAATTGCTATTGTCCACAAATGTTGGATTCCACTACTCTTTACCAGAACTTCATTGTGTGACTCATCACATTTATTTCTCGGTAGTTTCCATGATTCAGCACCTTTCTCTCTTCATTCTTCCGGCATCGTCTCACTCTCCAAGAACTTCTTAAACAATCTGGCGACAAACTCTACAACCACCACTTCTTAACTCCTCCAGACCTCCGCAGGTCAGGAGGACCTTTTCTCTCTTCATCCTCCCATCATCCTTACTAATCTTGGATTCTTCCTGCTCCATAACCCAAATCTCAATTAAATCTTTGCTCACATCACTAATGCTTTAAGTAAATTGTTTTTAAATTTTGTGGAGAACTTCATGGAACCTCGGAAATGTCACAGGTTGTGTGATGCAGGCGTCTACGGCACCGTCCTGTGCCGTGACGGGTGAAAACCCTCACCTGTGTTGGAAACAGAGCGCTCAGGTAGTCCTCCGTGGGCCGCCTGGTCCTCCTCCGATTGGCTGGTGTGACCTCAGAGCCTTTCATCTGGGACAGGGAGGGGGTTTGGGACGGGTCGGGGACCTGCGGACCGCTTGGTGCATCTTTGGGTCTCTGAGGTGTGGTGGCGGGGGCGGGAACTGGAGCGTCAGCCTCACAGAGGGAAGGGCTTGAACCTCCTTGGTTCTCTTGCTGGATCCGTTTAGCCAGCTGGGACAGAACCGCAGGACCTTCGGTATCAGACCACTGCCTCTGACTCAATGTGGAAGAGCAGCCAGCGGAGTCTGAGAGGTCTTCCAGCTGTGACTGACTGCTGCAGGAGGAGGTGAAGCTGTGGCTGAGCTCCCACTGATGCCCTGCCGCTCTCCTCGCTTCCTTCTGCCTTCTCCTCTTCCTCCTCAGACTCTGCATCTTGGCATCGCGGTTCAGCCCCAGCTCTTCGTCCCACCACGCATTCCACGCGCTCTCGCCCTGCCAGGACAGGGTCAGTCGTTGGCTGAGCGGATCCGTCCAAACGTCCGTGTTCACCAGTTCTGGCACGGACGCCACCCTGAGGTCTTCGGCGACGGCGCTGTGAAGCAGCAGCGAGCGTCCGTGCATGCACGCCTGCATTTTCTGCCGCAGACGCGCCACTTGCTCCTTCTCTAATGTTTCTCCAGAACCAGACCTTGGCAGGTGCAGAACTTTGGTTTTGGTTGTTAAATGCTCTGGCCAGCGGCGGCAGACATTCGGCTTCTCTTCACAACTTCTTCGCATCAGTTTCTGGAGCCAGAGTTTCCACGTCATTAAAGTTCTGCTGCTGAGTTTTGGTGAGGTCTGCTGCGGAGTGCAGCTGCTGGTCTGGTCGCCGGCTTCACCGCGCTGTTCTTCATCACCTTCAGCTCTGCCTGCTGCTCTCTCTTCAGTCGTTTCTGGCTCGTCATTGAAGAAAACCTCCAGCTGCATCCGCTTCAGCTTCCTCCTCCTGCTCTCGAACTCCGAGCCCTCAGAGGAGGAATCAGAGGCCTGTTTCCTTGAGCCTCGGTTTCCTTCTGGAGTTTCTGGGACGGCAGAGGGCGTGGCTTGAGTTGGCCCGATTGCATCCTCATGGCTCCATGAGTCTGAGTCGGGCGGCGTTGCTGGTTGCCGAGCTGCCGTCCGTGTCCTCAGTGGAGACGACGCTTCGCCCTGAGGCGAGCTCTCTGCTGCCGCAGCTCCTGACGTGCTGCAGTCCAGGAGCTCCAGCGTCTGACAGAAAACATCTCCGGCTTCTGTCAGCTGCAGGACACACATGTGCTCCTCAGGTCCTCCTCCTGTTCTCTGGAGGACACATGTCAGTCCTGGACAAAGAAAAGGAGACGGTTAGGTCATATTATGTCATGTCATAAAAGCAGGTCTGCAATGCCAACAGTGATCCAGGACTGCAGACCTGAATCCTGAGGGTACTGTTGGGTCTAGAGACCATCAATGTTCATAACAAAATAAATACAAAGACAAAGAAAAGCAGTTTCTCTTAAATAACACAATTTAGAATCCAAAAAAACAAGTTCAAGACAAAAGAATTAGACCAGGGGTGTCAAATTCCAGGCCTCAAAGGCCGGTGTCCTCTATGTTTTCCAATCCACCTGCCGTTGAAGCTCCTTATTGGCTAAACACACCTATCCAGGTAATCAACAGCAGATGAGGCAGGATTTCTGGAGAACCAGCAGGTTGCCGGCTCTTGAGGCCTGAATTTGGACCCCCCTGAATTAGACATTCACAAATGACATGTAGCGAGGAGAGAGTACTCTACTCGCTTTATCACAGCATCCTCAAACCTTCCTACTCTAAAAGCACAAAGATACCGCCAGGTCAGAAAAAGAAAACACCTGAGGCACGGTGTTCTGAAGCCATAGTGAGAACCCAAAAGGTGGACATCAGACATCCCCGGCCCAACCACCACCAAGTGGGTTAAAGGCTTGTTCCGGCTCTCAGGGAGATGGAACATCTTTCTTTGGTGACCAGTTTGGTGAGGAAATGCAAGTAAATAGTGTTTTTGCCCCAGATGCTTTGAGTTGGATAAATCGACTCTTTGATGAATCGTTCCACTTCTGTTATTGTTACTAATCTCGTTCACGTCTGACGTTTGTTTCCGTGAAGAGCTTTGACCTGCAGAGTAACTACAGGGTTTGAGTTCGCCGCCTCTGATCTGCATCAATGGACTAGACCAGGGGTGGGCAAACTACAGCCCGCGGGCTGGATCCGGCCCGCCTCCATCTTTGGTCAGACCCTTTGAACAATATCAGAGTTTTTCTCGTGTTTCTCTTTTTTTTTTAATCTGGCCACAAGACGTGACATTTTCTTCCACCTTCTGCAGTCTGTGTCCTGATCTGAAACCCTCTAAAATCTGTCAATCATAACAGAAGACAGTCTTCTCTTTCTACGTCACAGTCCATCTTTCCCGGTTTATCTCATTCTTTCAGAGCGATGATGCTGTTTTTTTTTTTAAACAGTGCACCCTGTCCTGTGTCCTGACTGGCTGGAGACCCTGTCAATCAATCTCCTCCATGTCTCCTGTACAGGAACGTAGAGCTCTTCAGATCTACAGAAATCTGTGATCGATCAGATCTTTGTTTTCATTCCAAGATTCTGGACCAAATTTCTATGAAGGTTTGAGGATTTAAACAAGAGAAAAGGTGAAAATGTTCATGTCTGTGAGGAGTTTTACTGCCATAAACGTCTGGAATAATTCTCCGTGGATTTCACCGATCACAGTTATTTTAGAACATAACTCCTGCAATAAACGAGGAAACTCTGTTCTGGTGAAAAGGTAACACAGATATATGCATAGCTGCAGCAGAAGACAGAGAAATGTGCTTTTTCGTTATTGATGGATGAGAAACAGACGTGCAGGACACAGTCCAGCTGCACAAACTGAGACGTGATGAGCTGCAGCCCTCTGAGCCTGGTATAGGCTCCTCTGAAAGTCTTTCATTGGGATTATGATGGGAGAGGATCGACTATTTATAGCTTTTTTTTTGTTTTTTGTTTTTTTTAAATGTATGAGTATATTTTTCCTGAATTTTTCTCTTTGAAAATCATAGAGTGTTGTTTGGTCATTGTTTTATTTCATAAATAATGTTATTTATTTTATTAAAAGGATCATGAATGAATGAAACTTTACAACTCCTTGAAGGAACCAAAGGGCTTCACAATAAAAAAGTAGATCTAAAATGGGAACAAAAGTTTTTAACTAAAAACTCTAGAATATTCTGTTTTAAAATATAATTTTCAATCCAAATGTTTTCATCTACATTCATGTTATATCATTCTCACTCCACCATCTGCTCCTGGTTCGGCCCTTCTATCCAATTTAAGAACCCAATGTGGCCCCCCCAGTTAAAATAATTGCCCACCCCTGGACTAGAAGAACCCTTCACCAGGACATCCCACCAATCTCAGCACCACCCCAGCAGTAATCACAGAGTTCCCCTCTGTACCTGCGGCAGGTGCAGACAGTCTGCTGGTTGCGGCTTGGAGCCGGTGAGGGATCTGGACCGGGAGGTGCTTCAGACCGTCTCTGGGTCTGAGGAGAGCCTGCGGCGGACCTCGGCTCACACTGGCCTGTGCTCGGCCTCCTGGACACAGAGACGCAGAGGAAGACCTGGACTAGCAGTTTGCTGCATCGGTTCATGAAATCCTCGGACCACTTTCCTTCATCACCCGGTCCTGAGAGAACTCTTTAACGTAATCGATAAAGACTTCAAAAAATACAAACTCCACCTTTTTCAGTTTCCACAACTGAACAAAATTGGTTTTGAAATGGAAACAACACGATTACAAACAGAACAGAATCCTGACTGCACTGAATGGACCCGCCCATTGGTGCGCGGTCCTCCCCAGAGGTACTGACCCGAGTACTGAAGCAGAACCATCTCCTGGGAACTGTGCGAGCCCAGCAGGACTTTAGCGGTTCTGGCAGCAGCTTCTGCGGAGTCGGCGCTGGCAGCGACGTGACAGAAGACGGGGGGAGACGCCATCATGTGATCCCACTTGAGCATGGGAACGCAGGGGAAACGCTCGTCCAGGATGTAGGCCGAGGACTGACAGACACAGAAGACCAGCTCAAGGCAAGCAAGCCCACCGCTCCATGAAGAGCAGAGACCCCCACACAACAGAACCGTCTGCCGGTTGGGGTTAGGGCCAGAACCTGCTCATAATGCACATCCTTCAACGCAGAGATCCTGCTGTTTGGATCAAACAGGAGAACTGGAGGAACCTGTGTGGTGACGAGGTGGTGGAACGGGTGAACGTCTCCCAGATATCTGGACAGGATGAGCCGCTCTCCTCTACGGCACTCGGACGTGCTGCTGATCCGGAACAGCGTGCTGCCCGAGGACGGCGTGACCTATAGGGAGGGACGGGGGAGCAGCAGGAGGCGGGAGAGGACAGGGGGCAAACGACGGCGTTGAGGAAAAAGAGGCAAAACTTCAGACGCCCATTTCTATTATGGGTTGGTCACAGGACCTGTGGCTTTGCGGCCGTTTTGTGGCAAAGTGCAGATGTCAGAATTCCCACCCTAACCCAAAAAATGTATTTTTTATAATAAACCATCAATGTTTTTATCTTCAGAAGACAGTGGACTCATAAATAATCATCACAAAATGCTCATATTTAGATTTTAACTTTGTGAAATCGATGACGTCACATCTGCTGTTTAAAAAAAAAAAAAAGAAGTAGTGATCATGGTGTCCGAATTGCTTTTAAAATTCAGAGCAGTACAGTGCTAGTACTAGATAGTATTTTAGTAGTTAGGGGTTAAGGTGGGAATTCAGACACAGCAGCAGACTCACCCTCATATCCGTGAGCTCCGCCCCCGTCCTGTCAGCGTACAGCATCACTCTTGGGTGAGCCGAGAACTCGCACCATCTCCACGGCGACTTGGCATTGAAGTACAAGTTGCTGTCCTCCACTCGGACCTTCTGGAAGCTGCAGAACAGGCTTCAGCTCCTCCTGTGTGCTCCCTGCCATTGCTCAGCAGAACTCACCCTTTGCCAACAGTCCACAGCTCAGCAGCTCCACCCTCACCCGCGACCAGAACTTCACCTAAAACATGGGGGCTGAAGACACAGACAGAGTGGGACCTGGGGCCTCATTTATAAAACCTTGCGTAGGATTTGCGTCAGAAGTGGCGTACGCATGAAACATAGGACGTGCGTACGCACAGAAATATTCAGATTTATAAAACCGTGCGCACGCACATCCTACACATCTTTCCCTTAATAAATCACAACCAATTCTAAATGCTGCGCAGCTTTTGCGGCTTCACGACACGCCCATAGTTGCCCATAAATAGTCAGTGAAACGCCCACAAATGAATATTCATTGATAGCGAAACCATGGCAAACACAGAGAAAAAAAAAAAAAAACGGAACTTCACTCGATGTGAAGTAGAAGTTATCGTTGGCGAGGTGGAAAAGAGGAGAAAAATGTTGTTTGGACGGCACAGTGTGGGCATTACTAATGCCACAAAGGCACGTGAGTGGCAAACAGTGACAGACGGACATCAAAGTCGGGGCAAAAAACGTCTGGCCCTGCATCGCTAGAGTGTGTCTGCCACGGGTGGGGGACAGGGGACACCGGAGCTGACCCCTCTTGATGAGAGAGTGGCGGCAATTATTGGGGAGTCCCTTTTACGTGGAGTAGTGACTGAGGCGGGGGGTGGGGGGTGTCGGGGAGGACACCGACGCGCCAGATGCACCGGGTGACACCCCCCCAAAAGCTCCAACAGGACGGCTCGAAGAAGTCGGAACCGGCTCATAAGCCACTGGTCCTGATGCGTTCACTCCCAATTCTTCCATTTGCCACATCTTCTAAGATCCAAGATCAGCCATTGTGCGTCATTACGCATTGTGATGGGGCATTTTATTTCCATCCATTTAATTGCATCTGACAAGCTACAGATGTGGGTAATAATCCACGTGGAAATGGGAAATTGTTCATCAAATGTAATTTCTTGTTGCTTTCTGAATGGTTGAGACATACGCCATACATTGTTTTATCAAAAATCAAACAAACTAAAGGCATATGCATGAATACCATAATTCCGCAGCTTACGAAGAAATGTTTTACTATGAAAACAACTTTCCCCAGTGGACAATTAATACGTACGTCCGTCCGTCTGTCTGTCTGTCTGATTCGCACGCATCTGGCGGCGCGTGCACACGCAGCGGCTCTATCGGCTTTATTGTTTTTAAAAGAATGTATTTTTTAAGTCATTTATTTATTATTTTATATGCTGCTTGCACTGTGGAATGAGAGGAAAGCAATTTCATCTGTGCTGTATGTCTTACGGATGCTGCATATTTGACAATAAAGCTGACTTTGACTTTGACTTTGACTATATCTGCCCCGCCAGACAGACACATTGAGGAGAATATCAGTTTTGTACATTATTTCGTTCTGTTAACTATATTATTTATGAGGATGAATTGCATAACATGCCAATATTGCAGAACATCTTTCACTTTTTTTTTGCAAATATGTGTTCATTTGAATTTCTGTTGTAATTGTCGTTTGATTTTCTTTTTGTTTGTTTCACTGCTGATCGATCAAACAGGTGTTCGTGTAGACTGTTCATTGTGAGACTTGCTTTGTGAAGTCTTCATGTTATTTATGAGAGGCAGTATTGTCATTTTCACTTTCACGTGTTTCTTCCATCTGCCGACGGTGTCGCCGTTTCTCATTTCATCCGTTTTTGTGCGTACGCCTGGGTCAGAGCTTGCGTGAAGGACCGCACATTTTCCCCTCAAGTTTGCTTTTTATAAATCTCAACTATTGCGTAGAGAGTGGCGTACGCCTTCTTTTGTGCGTACGCAACGTTTATAAATGAGGCCCCTGGACTTGTGTTTGGTTCTTCTGCCCCCCCCTGAGGCCAATCCCACCACTGACCTGACATTAATGCAGGTGCAGACCTCGCTGGTGTTGATCACCTGCAGCAAACGTGGCTCGCTTCGTTCGCTGAACCTCCAGACTCCACAGAGGTGATCCGAGCGCACGCCCACGCAACCTGCAGACAGCAGACACGCCCAGGTGAGCGGCGTGCTGGCGGGCCCCAGAGGGCCATGCTCTCCGTGCTCTCACAGTCGCTGAAGAGGGACGTGCAGCTGATCTGTCTGATGGGGGCTTTGAGCTGGAAGCTCAGGGGCTTCCTGCTGCCGGCGTCCACACAGACGGAGCTCCCAGGCTGGAACTGCAGCGCCACTCTGTGGAAGTCTGAGGTACTGCGTTAAGAGTCAGCATGAGCTGGAAAAACCCTAGAAGCGCTAATCGTGCATCTGAGGGATACTGAGGCGGTCCAGTCCACGGCCTCCGGGGTAAAGCAGGCAGCCGTGGCTCTGGGAGAATGGGACGAAGGCCAGGGCGCCGCCGATGGCCGCCTCAGAGAACAGCACGCGGTCCCTCTGCGCCGCCAGCTCCTCGTGCAGCAGGGACCCCAGCAGCTGAGGAGGGATGTCGTGCACGACGTCCGACAGGAGGCTGCAGTACCGGGTGACCGTCCGGTTCTGATACGACCGCTGACATCTGAGGCCCGACGGTGGAAGCAAAAGCATCAGACGCGGGTCGGAGAGGTCAAAGCTCAGGTGAAAGGTCCACTTACACTCGGGACTTCAGCAGGTCCAGGAAGTGCTTCGTCTTTGACATGTTGGCCGATTCACACGGTCGTCTCTGCTCATCACACAGAAACCACCGTCACTACAGAGTTCACTGACAGGGACGCGACGCGCACACTCACCCTTTTCCTCTTCGCCTCCACGAAGTCGAAGCTTTCTCCCAGAATGTTGCTCATGCAGCCAAAGGCATCATGGGAGTGGTCAGTGAAGAAGTTCTGCATCTACACGCATAGAGAGATCTGCTGAATCTGACGGGACTTTAGAAGGATAGAACTGGAAGTGCAGCCTCCGGCTTTGGTTTCCCTCAGAGCAGAGAGGACCTGGTGAGACAAGCAGCAGAGCCAGCCTCACTTTGATCGTAACCCCGCTTCGCTGCTGTTCTGCCGTCAAAGGGAACCATTTGAGGCGGTCAGTGCATGACTTCCTGTTTCCTTACGTGTTCGGTGAAGTCTGCCGGGGCTGGAGGCGTTACAGATGGAAGGAAGGCTGGAACAGAGGACATTCACAGTTATCACCAACAGACACAGACACGGCTTCACCTACAACCCCAAACATTTCACATCCCTGTTTGAAAACGTGAAGGTTCTACAACCCCCTGGTGATCAGCTGATGTGATCCAGTGGATCAACGTCATTGAACGTCTCCTCTTAAATTGTTATTTCAGTGCGTTTCTCCTGAGGTGAAATATTCTAAAGGGTCTATATCATGCAGAATCATCTTTTTGAGCTTTTTAGTTTTATTATGTTTATTCCTCACTATAAACATCCCAAAGTGGTATTTGGAGCCGTTCATGCATTTCTGAGTGTTCCTCTAAAATCCTGCTCTCTGAACACCAGCCCCTCCCACAACCAGTGGGTTCTCACACTGTGACGTCACAAAGTGAGGAACCGCCCCTTTCAGGAAGAGTTGGTGCTGCCAGCCCCGCCCCCAGGGTAACAGACACGCCCACTTTCTCAGTGGAACTAGCGGTGATCGGCTAAATGCTTTCCTTTGACATGAACAATATGAACATCCATCTTTGTAAAAGTTCAGATGTTTGTTTTCGTGGGAGAAACACAGACACGCTGCTGATGTCATGAAATGGGCGGAGCCCACAAGGAGAGGAAGGCGGAGCCTCAGAGATTGAGTCGTCTTACTTCCTGGTTGGAAAATGAACTGAAAATAACACACACTGGTATTTCATAAAAAGTGTGTCAAAGGTAATAGATAGTCATATATGGACATTGTTGACTCTGAAAGGCTTAAGAAAAGGGATAGACCAGGGGTCGGGAACCTTTTTGGCCGAGAGAGCCATAAACGCCACATATTTATAAATGTAATTTCCAACGAGCCATACAATAATGTAGCGTCCCTGTCCCACACTGAGGCACGGAGACTTAACCTCTTTTAAGGTTCTTTATTCTGGTTACTGTAGACCGGAACCAACACCGTACAATGAATTCAGTAACTCCTCAATTTCTCCCGCTGAGACGAGAGCTTCTCCCAACTTTACTTTTCCTCACTGCCCCAACACTCCTCCCATTTCCCTTATTCGGCCCATAGCTGAACCCCATTGGTCCAAACTCCCCAACGACAGGCTGAGCGACAGAACTGAGAGCCAATCAGATCTCTGCTTGATGCGTTCAATGAACTCCAGAACTTATAACGCGGCCCAGCAGCCACCCAGTCCAACTCAGTCCACTACAATACCTTTAAAACTAAATATACAAGTGAATGTGAGCATTTGATGTAATTTCAACACTTTTAAAGTACAATAAGTCTGTGGATTATATTAGTCTGTGGTTATGCTGCTGCTTATAAATGATGAGTATTTCTCCTGGTGGTTTTGCTGATGGTCTAGTCTGGTTGATACGTGGTGAGTTTCTGCTTCATGCAGGCATTGAGACTTTAAACGTGATGGTAGGTCTGAATGTTCTGGAGATGTGAGGAAGACTCACATGCAGACGTGGAGACAAACACACACTCACACTGCACTGAGTGACGGGTTGTGTGTTTGTGTCTGGCATCGCATCGCGCCCGAGAAGGACTGGTCTAATGAAAAAAAGATTTTATAATTAAAGATTTGTCTGCGAGCCACATGTGACCATCAAAAGAGCCACAGGTTCCCGAGCCCTGGTATAGGCTCTTCAAGCTGTTCAACACGCTTAAAGCCGTTCTGTGTTTTTAACGTGTTCTAGCAGCACTTTTTCACGATGAGAGGACAAACGTACATAAAGAAAATGAGAATTTCTTTATTTAAACTGTTGTAAATCAGGAGCAGACGGAAAACATTCCATTTAATACAGAGCTTATTTGTTAAGCACCAAATGTACTGGGCGGGGCCAAAGTCTCCCAGCTCCGCCCCTTTCTGATCATCCACCTGTAGACCAACAGATCCATGAACGTCTTTGTTTTCCTGGTCTGAGCTGGAATCTGGATCAGAACTGGACGTCTGTGTAGCTACGATGTCGCTCACAGTTTTTTTAATGGTAATGTTGGGCTGGCTGTACGCCAGGGAAATGAGGGCGTGGTTACACTGCCCCAACAGTCCCGCCCACAACGCAGAGGTGAATTTCTAATGAACTCCTGCTTCTCTGAAGATTCAATGTCCTAGAAAACGACGCAGGATTTTGGATTTGAGCTAAAACGGCATCACCATCACCCAAAGACCACTGGGACTCGGACCTGGAACGCCTTGATTTGTTGGATTCTCCAAATCTCCCCAGACGAGGATGAGATCAACCTGCTGTGTAACTGGGAGTTTTCTATCATCAGTGTCTCCTTATGCATGCATGAATGTGCGCCGCCGTGCTCTTCCAGCGGTGAAGACAAACGTGTTTTAGTGGATAGAATCACATCAGATGCTGCGTCTCCTAGCAGAGGCTCGATCTTCACACCTCAACTCGGCTCCTCCTCATTCGGAGGGAGCAGCTCCTGCAGGAGAAAGCAGCTCACCGCTTCTGGGAGACAGGAGCGGGACGGGCACAGGCTCGGCGTGGAGCCACGTCTCCCCGCTGACCTGGTGTCTGGAGGTAAAGGACCAGCTGGAGCCAGGACCCGCCCCTTCCTGAAAACACGCCAAACAGCAGAAAACAGCGAAGCTCAGGCAGTTTCTGCACACGAGAGGTTTTTCTGTCAACCTGCAAAAAAGGTGTGGAGGGCATCAAACGCTACAGGGACGCACACTCCACCACAGTGCTTTTCTGGACACCAGGATGCAATTAAAAAACTAGAGAAAACACGTGTGGATTTATCCATCCGTGTGGATGAATACAGGATAAAAACACGTATGGATAAATCCACTTTATGGCTGAAAAGCTTCCATAACAGTAAATTAAACTGTCAAGTTTTATTTATACCACTTTTTTGTTAAACAAGCTCAGATTTCTAAAACTGCTAATAAAACTTAATTGGAAAAAGTTAAAAACACATTTGACATTGCAGAAGAATCTTTGGTGGCTAGAAGAGGATTTCCAAATATACACATTTGTGCAGGATTTGGTGGATCAGACACCAATTCACTCCTGTAAATATAATCAGGCCAACAGCACCAGTCAGGAAGGAAAAAGATGAGGAATAACAGGAGACAAGCTGTGACTTTTGCTCCTTCAAATCCTTGAACTTTAATCATTTCTATATTTATATTTTCCAACTATTAGCCTTTAAGTTTCATTTACATTCATCTACAATAGCATCAACCTCCTTCTGGCTCTGGTCGTTGGGGTAATTTTGCTACAGAGGGATCGTGATTCTTTGTTGGATATGGAGTCTCATTTTAAAAAGAATCCCTGACCTTGGCTTTTGTAAAAGGTAAAAAACCAAAAACATATCTTTACATTTCTGTTTTTATGACAAAGAAACAACAGTTATATTCTATGTATGTCGCATAAGGACTACAAGGACTTCAGTTGACATCAATACACTAAGGTGGATTTATTGTGGAAAGTCCCGATGTCTCCTCCCGGAATCGAACCCCCGTGGTTCGGGAAAATGGATGATGAATTGAGATGACAGACCCACGAGGCAGGCCGTTGCACCAAAGACCCACCTGAGGAATGACGCGCTCGTAACTGCCCCATGATCCGCCCGCACTGGGCTTCTGCCTCGAATCCGGGGGTCCGTGGTTGTAAAACGAAGGGAAAAGTTGCAGAGGGAACCGATGATCCATCAGATCCCTTTCGATCTGCTGAAGTAACTTCCAGGCGTCCGGATTTGTGTCACGGCGGGTGATTCCCGGGAACACGTCCGCACATGTCTCACGGCTCGGCTAAAGTTAGCTCCGCGGCGCGCGCCCGTTAGCCGGACAAAAGCAACGCTGCGTCGAGACGCGACCGCCGCGTGACAGGAATCCACTCGATCCCACGACGGCACGTCCACACCGAGGTGAAAACACGGCGAGGTCCAAAGAGGGCGAGGACAAACCCAGTTCTTCAGGAACCTCGCTCAACACGTGTTCAAGCGCTGTTTGTAACCGGAAGTCCAACTCAATAACAAAGCTAGAACTTCCGCTGTATTTGAAAAAAAAAAAAAAGTTTTTAATAATAGAAATAAATCTAGAATAAAGTTTGATGAACCCCTCCAAACAAAGGACATTAATTATTGTGAAAACTTTTTACATTAAAATTTCACAACAAAGGTAACATAGAAATGTTTGCAAATAAAGAAATAAATAACAACAATCAAACATCATTATTATAATTATTACAATTATTATTATTATTATTATTATTATTATTATTATTATTATTATTATTATTATAGTAATTAATTAAGCAATAAGTTTGATGGCAACAGTTTAAAAAAAAGAACCTTCAAAATAAGAGTTCAAACCGCAAACCAACCTACAAAATATTAAACTGTGGTGGGTAAAGGGAGAAAACTCACAGGGATATTATGAATACTCTCCCCTCACAGCAAAATGTCTGAATTCTTGTTTGTACCGGTTATAACTCATACACATAAGAAACTTAGAAAACCACAATTTAAAAGCACGGCATCTATTTCCGTGGTGTTTTATTTTCCCGGGACCGGATGTAGCCGTCACACGTCCACCGATCAGCTGACTGCACAGATCGATCCGCCTGAGGAGCAGCGGCGTGAAGGATCCGGGCGAAGGCTTGTCGTTCTCCTGCAGTCTCTGCGTCTGAGGCCCCGTCGTTGGACTGCGGTCTCCGGTGAGTCTGAACGCTCCCCTCCGGAGGGTTTTGGTTCGGAGGCTAACCCGGAAGTCAGCGTTCTGCAGTCTGGGTTAGCGTTAGCATGTCGCGCGGCTAGCCCTCCGTGCTTCCGTCTGGATGTCAGCCGCAGGATCGCGTCGGTTTGGTGCAGGCAGTCTTCCTCCGAGGATGACGTCCGTGTCTGCTCTGGAGCCTGCCCGGAACTGATCAGTTTGAAGGAAACTCAAGGTGACGCGGTCAGTTCAGTGTTTTCTCCGTCGGAGTCGGACGGGGTCGTGACTGGTTACCGTACCGCATGCTAATCCACGCGTGAGTAGGTGCGGGGCCAAACGGACTCTGCAGGTTGACTGACAGCTGTGTTGAAGTGTTTGTGATGCGCGCCATCTCGGTTTTTTCTCAGCTCAGTCAGTGCAGGTAGAATTCAGAGGTCTGCGGTGTTCCTACGGTGGCCGAGACGGTGCAAGACACGTTTACATACAACAACAACAAATCCCAGACCAAATGAACAAATACTGAAACACAACAACGAAAGCTTGACAGGATTTCTGTAAGCATTCTGTTTTCCTGGGACCTGGCGTGTTATTGAACACATCAGTAGATTATGAAGGGAGGGTGTGAGGACCGGTTCCTGCACGTTTGCAAAGACAATATAGAGCAAGCCACACATTTCTCCAGAGATGAAAGTTGGTGACCACAAACAGTAGAGCTTCCAATTCCGAACACAGAAATAAACAAATAGTCCTAAAATGATGCTAGTTATTCATATTTTATGCCTTTCTGGTCGCCTTTGCTTTGTGGCTAGAAAACAGTGGGAGAAGTCGGTGATCACAGGTAGACAGATGAAGGGTTTTGGTCTTTTTCCATGCCACATCTTCCCTATCTGTGCTCAAAACACCATATATTCGTTGCAGGACATTGTAAAAGTGGTTCTGAAGTTTTGAATGTTTTTAGAAGATTGTTCATTTAATGTTATTATGTGCCTCCCCTCCTCAGAGTGCAGTTTTTTGATGCTGTATTAAGGGCTCGAACCCGTGACCCTCCTTACTGCACTCATTTACATTGTTCGTCATGATGTGACGTGTGGGATTCGGGTCTGCAACGGCGAACGTCGTGCGTTTCATCAAGTTTCCTCTATGTTTAGGGGGTTTTGGGGGCCGTATTTATTCTGTACCTTTCACAAAGCTGTGATATCGAACCAAAGTCATGAGGAAGCTGCTGTTGGCTCACAAATGTCCGCTAAGCCAACTTTCCCTTTGTCCGAATCAAAATCAAAGTATTCGCTATCCCAGTCAGCACCGCCACGCATATTTAAACGCTGAACATGTTCCAATGCGGAAGTTCTTCATCGGTAAAGTGAACGTGTGCACGCAGCGTGCGCAGTGACACCCTCTGGTACCTAAAGACAAACACCGCATGATCTTCAGTCTGTGGGTCACCTCAGTGTGGTGGTCAGAGGTCAGAGGTCAGAGTTTTCCTACAGTCACACTCAGACCATTGAACATCATCACCAAACCACCCAAAACGCGGTTTGAATCCTCCTTCTGTCCATTCAGACAAGCCGCCAGGATGTCAGGAAACAACCTGGTCCTCCCCATTGTGCTGTGGAGCCGCACGGCCCCCACCCACTGCATCAGCAGCTTGCTGGTGATGGACGACTTCAGCACCATCGTCACTGGCTGCCACGACGGCCAGATCTGCCTGTGGGACATGACACCTGAGCTGCAGGTATGTTTTGGCTTCAGCCACGGTGATTTCTCTTTTTCTGTCCGCTCACCCGTTTGTTTGTTTGTTTGTTGTTGTTGTTTTTGTCTTCAGATTTGTCCCAGGGCCATGCTGTTCGGCCACACGGCCTCCATCACCTGCCTGTCCAAAGCCAGCGCCAGCAGTGACAAACAGTACATCGTCAGTGCGTCAGAGAGTGGGTGGGTCGTGTTTCGAATGACGTTTGTTCTGCATGTTCCTCTTTTTATCTGACGTGTCTCAGTTTGACTTAACTCCACTCTCAAAGTGCATTAAAACGGCTAAAAGCCAGACTCACTTGGATCTTAGGCAGATGTGAGTGGCGGGGCAGTCAAGGACACTTCTGCTTTCCAACAATAGCTGCGATTCCATGACGAAACTTTATCGAAATTCTACAAATGTTGAACAAAAACAACTTTGCAATGACACCAGTTCCATGAAATCTGAGATATGTGAATAAACACAAACCGACTCACGCGATAAGTCATTCAGAGACACGGCGACAGATGTCATCAATACTTTGATTGACAGCAGATCCTTTCACATTTCTGCCATGCTGCTAGCGCTCATCATCATCGATCAAAGGAGTTGTTGTTAAAGTAAAATATGTCCAACACCAGAGGCCCTCAGCTCTCATCTGTCTGCTCAGCTGTTGGACAGGACAAGTTAAAAAAAAAGAAGAAAAAAAGAAAACCTTTGAGCTCTGGGACCTCTGGTGGCGCCCGCTCTGGAGGGCCCAAGACCGCCACTTCCTACCAAGAAGCTCTTCGCCATCTAGTTGTTGGTGACATGACTCATTTTATTAGAAAATAGTGTTTCCGTTGCAGTTTAGCCAAATTTGTCCAGTTTGATAGACCTCAGGAACCACCTCCTCCAAGCGCAAATGTGAGTTTTTCAGAAATTGTCGCCTTCCCATGAGGCGAATTTAGTATCGCAAATACAATTTGTGCAATTTCTTAGTCGATGGAAACGGAGCTAAACTGTTTAAATTGGTTAAAGTCCCACTCTGATCATCGTTTGATGCTGTTTTTAGCCAAAATCCTGTGTGGTTTTCTTGAACATAGTTTCTGCAGAGCAGCAGGAGTTCATCAGAAATTCCCCTCTGAGTTGTGGGTGAAACTGTTGGCGCAGAGCAACCTCGCCCCCACTTACCATCACCCACAACGGAGAGATCTCTGTTTACCCTCTTTCCTGCTAGCTTACAGCCCCTCACACCCCTAATTTAACATTAGCGGTGCAACAAAAACAGCAGCAACATCAGATCCATCCATCCGTCCTGGTCTGAGCCAGATTCCAGCTCAGACCAGGAAAACAAGGACGCTCTTGGATCTGTGTGTCTGCAGGTGGACGATCAGAAAGGGGCGGAGCTTACAGCCCGGCGACTGTAGTCTCTACGTCACAAATCTGATCTTTTTCTAACGGCCTTTTTTCGTCTGCTCCTCGTTCACATTGATTTGAATAAAGAAATACTCAGACATGCTAATTTAATCTTAATTTTCTGAATACATGTTATCATCCAAAAATTAACACAAGAACATTTTAAAAACACTAAAAACAGGATTTTCACTGGAGGTTTTTTTTTTACTTCCTTCAGCCTTTTATCATACAGACCAGGGGGGGTCAACTCCTTTTCACTGAGGGCCACATTAGCATAGTGGCTGTCCTCAAAGGGCCAGATAGAACTTATGCATGTAACTAAATGTAATGAAAAACAAATGTAACTACTCCTTAATGTTAAATAACTCATTATAGCTTTTTTAAGTGACAATTACAGTTGAATAGAAAACACACGTTTGCTTGTTACTCTAACATAAATCCTTTTACATTTTGTCCGCTTATTAAAACCCACATAACTCCATTAATGAAGGATCAAACTGTCCAAGTAGATAAAGAAAAATAACATAAAACTGAGCTAGAAAGAACATGTTTCACACGTGTAATATTTGACACAAAAGGCTGCACACAGCCTTGCATCCAACTGATGACAACAATTTGTCTGCAAACACACATAAGACCTGCAAACATTGAATAAATACAACAGCAGCTAATCATAAATAATATGTAATCAACTACAAAAATATTTTAAGAAATTCAAAACTTCTCTGCTCTCGCGGGCCACATATAATGACATGGAGGGCCACATTTGGCCCCCGGGCCTGGAGTTCACACATATGATACAGACTGTGTCTGAATCCTCATTGCTATCCCCTAAAACACTGCACAGCGTGTGACGACCCTGGATTTTAATGCTGCAGAAACCCATTCCCACTACTTTTTCTTTCTTTAAAACGTCAAATATTCACAGGTCACTTCCCTCACGCAACTTGTTGCCTCCATTTTTTAAATGACAGATCGTTCAAACGCACTGCATGTTGGTCTATGTTTGCTAATCTAATCAGCATCAACGCACACTAGTTTTTCCTCTGAGACTTCTGGGTAATCTCCAGGGCACTCCAACATAATGGAGAGCACCATTTTGGTGCCCACACCGGGAAATTTGGACACATTGTGGCAGAAAGAAAGGCCCATTAGATCTGAGCAACCACTGTGGTCTAAAATCTCCTTTCTGTGGTGGATCTGCTGCTGACTGTGGTCCACATGTTGCATCTCGCTTGTCTTTCTCTGTTTTTATGCTAAACCTGCTGCAAACAGGAAGCAAATCCTTCATTCTTTTCTGTGCCGTCTGGTTTCCAGGGAGATGTGTCTGTGGGACGTCAACGACGGACGTTGCATCGAGTTCACCAAGCTGGCCTGCGCCCACACTGGCATTCAGGTAACGGCAGAACCCGAGGCTCGTTTAGAGGCTGCAGCCAGAACCACAGCCGTCTGTCCTCATCACACGTGAAGGTTTTGGTTCCCGATGACTTAATTCAGGCCTTTTTCTCAGCCTGTTGGACTGTTGTTGTCTCTCTGTGGTTCTTACAAATAGTTCAGATCAATGCTGCAAGCAGAGTTCTAACCAGAAGTCAGCTGATCGCAGCCTCTTCTTTTCAAACAGGTTTGCAGAGTCCGTCTGCTGCTGTTGGTTGTCATAGGAACCAAAAGTCTCCCTAATAAGTGGAGGATTTCCACTTTCTTTACTTG
The DNA here is from genome assembly GCA_023969325.1 of Oryzias curvinotus. Classification (NCBI taxonomy): domain Eukaryota; kingdom Metazoa; phylum Chordata; class Actinopteri; order Beloniformes; family Adrianichthyidae; genus Oryzias; species Oryzias curvinotus. The sequence goes on from CM043717.1 coordinate 2,334,378, forward strand.
ATGTCTTTCCATTTTCACTTAGACCGCCTGATGTCTGGATTAAAACAGCTGCTCTTAGTAAACTTCTACCTGATGTTTTTCTTTATTAAACAACATTTAAACTAAAACTGATGAATAAATGTTTTTCTTCTGACAGTAAATCTAGTTTTGATGTCTAAGCCAAACCTGTTTTATTGTCTTTTGTTCAGAACTGATGGTCATTCTCACCTGTTCTTGGCTTTTCTGTTGTTCCCGTCAGTTTTATCAGTTCACCATTGGTACTGAGAAGGAGGGGCGCCTCCTTTGCAATGGCCATTACCCAGAAATCCTTGTTGTGGACGCCACAAGCCTGGAGGTCCTTTACTCACTGGTCTCCAAGATCTGCCCCGACTGGATTAGCTCCATGAGCATCATCAGATCTCATCGTACGCAAGGTGGGACGGAGGGGCGGAGGTCGTCCCGTGGGTTAATGGAAGGATGAGTGACCTTTTTTTTTTGGTACAAATGCTAAATGCTTTTGGAGCAACATTGTCCTGGACAAATCATACAGCTTTGAAGCTGTTTATTCTCAGTATTGACCCCCTTTCACCCTCTGACTCCGGCAAACTGCTGCTTTTGGAAGTTCAGTTTGTCTGAAATCAGCCGGGAAGAAATCAAATCAAATCAAACTTTATTTGTGTAGTACTTTTACAACGCAAGCTATTCAAAGTGCTTCACATGAAAACATAATCACATTTAAAACTAAAGGACAAGACAAACAAATATTTCTGACCCCCCCCACACACACACCAAGATAAGAAAAATGATAAAATGATACGATGTAGAAATCTGGCTTACTTACTGTACTGAAGTGGGGACATGTCCATATCAGTAACCCCCCCACATGTTCATAGAATGCACAACCACGGGACCCCCCCAGATCTGAGCCAGACCCGGGAGATCCCACTGCAGTGACCCCGTTCACTGAGAAGGCAGCTCTTGAGCCTTCATGTATGTTTCAGTTCTGAAAAGCCCTAAAAGACGAATCCAATCAAGACATAAAAAAAAAAAAAAAAAAAGAAAAGAGAAGAGAAGCTCCTGCGAACGCAGGACGCTGCTCCTCCATCCACCTCTGCGGATCACAAGACGCCGCGTCTCTCCGGAGAACGGGACATTCAAACTGCTCCGTGGCGTGTTTTGGCGTGTGGCGTGGAGCCTCATGTTGTCCTGCACGTGTCTCTGCAGAGGACACCGTGGTGGCCGTGTCGGTGACCGGCATTTTGAAGGTCTGGATCATAACGGCCGAGGTCAGCAAGATGCAGGTACGCCCCCAGAAACCCCTTTGACTTGAAATGAGTTGTTACTTCTGTGAAGAGACGTGATGGCCGCAACGGAAGAGGGGCTCCGGGAAACCCTTGTGCCATCTTGTGGGGTCCAGATGACCCCTGCGGGGTCATCTGGACCCCACAAGATGGCACAAGGGTAAAGATCTTGTGCATGACGTGTGTTTATTCAGGACCTGGACCCGGTGTTTGAAGAGGAGTCCAAACCCATCTACTGTCAGGGCTGCCAGAGCATCTCCTTCTGCAGCTTCACCCAGAGCAGCCTGCTGGTCGTCTGCTCCAAATACTGGAGGGTGAGAGCTTTGAAGCATCTGCTGACCTCTCCAGAGCTGCAGTTGTGCATCACTGTGTGTGTGTGTGTGTGTGTGTGTGTGCACACATCAGGTGTTTGATGCAGGAGACTACTCGCTGCTCTGCTCGGTGGCCAGCGAAAGCGACCAGTCCTGGACGGGTGGAGAGTTCGTCGCAGCCGACAGAGTCATCATCTGGACCGAGGACGGCTGCAGCTACATCTACAAGCTGCCAGCCAGGTGACCTCCAGGCTGCTCACCTGACTGCCTCTGAGTAGCGGTCGTTTGTCGGTCGCCTTAAGGAGCGCGCCACGAAAACCACAGTTCCGTCCAGTTTAGGAAGCTACAGCCTCTGTCAGTTCACGTCCCAGTCCCATCCTCCTCTGATCCGCTTCCAAAGCGTCCCCAGTCGTCTTTTCATTAAGGATGAGGCCGTTTTTAGTCAAAGTCTTAAACCCTGTGTCGTTTTCTGGGACCTAGTTTCTGCCGAGCGGCGGGAGTTCCTCAGAAATTCGCGTCTGAGTTGTGGGCGGGTCTGTTGGCGTGGGGTAAGCCTCGACTCATTTCCCATCATCCCCGCCCAGCATATTTTCTACGTAGCAAATACGGTCTTTTATCAGATGGCGTTTTTTCATCTACTCCTGATTCCCAATGATTTGAATATAGAAATACTCAGAAAATCCTTTTTGAGCTTAATTTTCTCTATCTATGCCCTCCATCATCAGAAAAATAGATGTTGGAAACACCAACAACAGGATTTTCATGGGAGTGGGTCTGCCGCCTTCATGATCAAACTGTCCTGGCTCAACTTCACTTTTTTAAATATGTGATATTTTATCTTGCATTTAAAGCAGGGACACATAGGGAACATTTTCCCCTCAGGGATCCAAGCAGGTCTGAACAACTTCCTGGAGGAACAGTCGACTTTGAAACTTAAAAAAATCGAAAGTTTGGCCAAAAAAAAACCTGGAAAAGCACATGTTTTTTTTTTTTACAGCCCCCCCACACCTTCTAATCGTGGCGTCTTTTGTGTCCTCAGCTGTTTGTCCGCCAGCGAACATTTCCGCCGCGACATCGGGAAAACCAAAGAGGGTTCAATCCCGCCGCTCATCTTCAAGATGGCAGAGCGTGCAGACAAGCAGGTCAGCCTTCTGCAGCCCTCTAGCTCTCCTGTACAGCTGATGACACTCAAACACCGTCTCTCTGTCCTTTTGGACAAAGAATCTAAACATTTAAACGTTTCCTCTGTCGTACTGAAGAACAGCAAAGCTTTCATCACAATTTAGCTGCTAGAGAGATTTTTTCTTTGTCATAAAATTGGAACAAACATGGTCATAGTGTTGTGAAGAGCTGTTCTCTTTTTGGCGTTTTGGAGCATTTCTCAGGTTTTCTCACATCAGAACTCAGTGAAACTCAGCGTGGACTCCAGTCCAAGCAAAAACAGAACAACAGTTGGTTTATATCCTTAACCTGTAAGATCCTTCAGGAAGAGCTGCAATGCCAGCCAGCAGCTGCTTTTTGGTTTTCTGTCTGTTTTTTTTGGTTGGTTGAGTCAGAAAGGGGCAGAGCTTTTGTCTTTAGTTAGGATCTCAACGTTTAGCTTTGTTTTTAATAGCTTTAAATACAAATATTAAGAAATAAAACAGCAAATACAATAAAAAATGAAAGGAATAACTTCTGTGTGAAAGTGGGAGGGTTAGGAGAGCGATGATCAGACGTGTTTAAGGATTCAGGTTTATTATGTTTCCTAACGGAGCCAAAGGTTTTACTCAGCGGCACGGAGGTTGCATCAACAATTATTTGGAAATTTAGACTCTTTAAACTCTTACTCTACCAAATAAATCCCCAGCTCTTCATGCGTAAAGATGATTTTAAATAAAAAAAGCCTGAATTTTATTAACTGGTATTACAGGGGGGGTCAAACCCAGTCGCACAGGGGGCCTCAATCCAAAACACACTTTAGGTCGAGAGCTGAACAAGAAAATACATTTAATGATCACACTAAAGCTAAACTTTGAAACCTTTTAAACTGAACTTTTTTGGACATAAATATAAATAAAAACAGACACATGAATCCAGAATAAATCAAGTTAAAGCTTAAATACCAGTAATATATAATATTTTGCTCTCCATAAACATATATGCTGTCAAATTATACAAATATGAACATTCTGCAGAACAAAACAAACAAAGCCTGGAAATATGAATAATTAGAAATAAATTAAATTATTCTGTTTTCTTTGCTCTTTTGTCATTTTTAGCAATAAGTTCATTTCTATGTGTGTCTTTGTGAGAGATTTGATGATTTTTACATACCTGTTATTGTGAATATCATTTTAGGTCATAAAACATTACAAACTAAACCATAGAACTCATCAGTGGGATTACTGCAAAAACATTCGACACTTCCTAATTTTGTGTAACACCGACAGTAAAAATCCTCCAAAAACCTCAGTACTTTCATAAACAAATGATGGATTTTTTATTTATGATGTCATAAAGTGCAGCTGTTTTCCTGCATTACCTGCTGTCTTTATGTCAAATTGAACGGCAGACAGACAAAGGATACATTGATGGAAAATAAAGACACGTCATCAAAATGTCTACAATAGGTTGGCCTGCGCCCTGACCCCTCCCCTTTCCTTCACACACATTTGCGGCTCCTTCTCAAAGACAGGAGCGCGTGTAGCTGCAGGGTCGCCAATTTGCAGGTTTCAGGCCGTTCTACACTCTAAAAAAACGATAGTGGCGCAGATTTATTTCTTTTTTTTTTTAAAAGCACTGAGCTGCCACCCCCTTTAAATTTGTGCCCCGGGCAATTGCCCGCATGACCCGTGCCTAAAACTTCTACTGGTGGAAAATATGCCTGGAAAAAAGGAAAGAAGAGGAGGAGTATTTCTGTTATCTTCCATTGGTGGTTTAAATGTGAAGCAGAGAAGTCTGATCTCCACTCATATCCGTAAAAAAAAAAGAAAGAAATCGAGCTCTGGAGATTCCCCGCTGTCGTGTCTCTGACATTTGTTATCGAGTTCCAAACTACGTTATGATTTCGTGAACAGCCGAGTCGGAGCTGAGATGTCAAACGGAAAGCGTCAGGAGTGCAGACCGGCACGAGCTTTGGCAGCAAAGGATTGTGGGACAACACGGGCTAATGTCAGCGCGCGCGAGCTGCACAGGTGGAGCCGGAGTTCACTGCAACGAACGCCGTTAAAATATCTGAACGTGAACTAAGACGTCGGTTCAAATCTTAGCTGCTCCATGATTTCCCGTGATCGCCTTCTGAAACTTTAAGCTCTTTTAGCTCCTCCCTTCCTGTTAGTAGATGACTGTTGCTATAGAAACGGAACTGGTGATGAGGCTCAGTGGTTGTTTGGCTGCAGCTTTCTCCTCAGTTGTTGACCTGCGCAGTGCCGTCTGCACGTCTGCAGCCGCAGACGTGCAGACGGCACTGCGCAGGTCAACCCTTCTTTTGCTTTTTTCGTTCTTGATCTCCCTGTGTCAAATTTTTGTGTGTCGACGTTTGTGTATCTACGATCGTGTTTATGATTTCTTGTCTTGTGTGTATCAAATTGTTTTATCTGCCTTTTTTGTTTATTGTGCCTGCTGTTTGCCACGCCCCCCCTCCCCCCCATGCCCTCCTCGCTTCTCTCAGACGGAAGACGAGGGAGGTGAGGAGGCGGTGGAGGTGATTTGCCTCCCTGCCGGCGGGTACGACTTGGAGCTCTACACCCCAGAGCAGCTATACCAACACCGGCCTCTAGAGGCTCCCGTAAGCCCCGCAAAAACTGCTCTGAAAGCCCCAGGCAGGAAGAGGAAGCGTGTCTCCATCCTGGATGAGCTGCACAAACGAACCGGCCTGATCTTTGGTCTGGAATTAGTTTAATGATCTGCAGCTCCACAGCAGAAAGCAGTGAAACCGAGTGTGATTGTGAAGGACCAAACCGCACGTTCAGCACCCCCGCGTCTCCATCCAGTGCTCTACATTAAATAACTCTGTGAACCTGCTCGGGCACACGGAGTCTGCAGCAGAGCATCACGTGACTGCTGCAGATAAAAGTTCAGAGGGATTCATGGTCATTCCCAAAAACCTGAAGCTTTTTTCCTGAAAAGGGTCTTCCTGCTGCTGCTGCTGCTGCTGCTGCTGCTGCTGCTGACTGCACGGTCCCAGTCCGGTGTAGCCTCGATGTTCTGAGACGATCAGACCCATCTCACCTCATTTGGTCCTAAAGTCAGTTTTATATTTTCTGAGTCTACGCAGACCCACAGATGTAACTCACCAACAGACAGAGTTCAAAATCTTTAGAAAATCGGCAGCAGGACGTGCAGAACCGGCGTTGCGGTCCTTTTTATCAGCTGTGCTCAGATCAGTTCCCCTGCAGCTCATCCAGACGAGAGGAGCAAAGTGTGAAAACGGCGGCATCGACTCAGCGGCTCACACTCCCATCATCCCTCTGGAGCGCCAACAGTGGCTCACGGTTCCTCTGCAGAAGTCCTGCAGAAAGGGACATGCGCAGCATCACAGCCGCTCAGATGAGAGGCTGAACACTGCAGACATTTGGGTTTTTAATGCTGAAATGATTGTGGAATATCATCCAAAGGTTCTGATTTTTTTTTTTTTAGAACATATTGTTTTCCTGAACGAATGTTCAGTTTTAGAAAATAGAAAATATGTTAAAGTCCCACTCCAATTATCTTTGGTCTTTTCTTTAGGATGATGCTGTTTTCTAGGACATGGTTTCTGCAGAGCGGCAGGAGTTCCTCAGAAATTCACCTCTGAGTTTTAGGTGGGGCAGAGTAAGCCTGTCCTCTCTTCCCGTGATCCATTCGTTTACACGCTCTCCTGCTAGCTTACAGCCCCTAACAACCCTGAGCTAACATTAACAGTGCAACGAAAGACCAGCCGTCCAGTTCTGATCCAGATTCCAGCTCAGACCAGAAAAACAAAGACGTTCTGCAGGTGGATGATCAGAAAGGGGCGGAGCTGGAAGCTTACAGCCCGCCCAGTTTTCTACGTAAAAAGGCTCTTTATCAAACTGCATTTTTTTCATCTGCTCCTAATTTAAAAGGATTTGAATATAGAAATACTCAGAAATGCTAATTTAATCACATTTTTCTTTATGTCTACCAACATGAGAAAAACGCTAAAGTACATGTTAAAAATAAACAGGATTTTCAATGGAGTGGGTCTTTAAAGTGGGTTTTTTTTGTAATTAAATCTGAATTATTTAATAAAAGACTGATACTAGCTTTAGCCTTAATTTAAATTAAAGTTTAAATAATTAAAAAAAAAGCTTTTTAATCACAACATTTCCATAAATTGGTTTTATTCAAAAATGTGACAGTTAGTCGATTGACTTGATCCTGTTTAAACCGTAGAGAGAGTTTTGCAGATGGGGGAGGGCAGGAGTGTGAGCCGTGGACGGCGTCCCGCTTTGGCGCCCTGGTGGTTTCGTCTCCTCCTGCCTGACGGCCTGAACTCACTCTGGTTTCATGCTTTCCTCCCACCGAAGCCAACCCCCCCCGTTAGAGGCTCCATCACTCTCCTCATCCGTCCTCATGCTGATGAAGATGCATGCAGAGTCCCCAAAGCTGCTTTTGGGTCCCGGCGAGGACTTCTGGAGTCAAACACAGATGACGCACGCCAGGAAGTGACAGGAACACGCCGCTCATCTTCATCATTGTCACTGCGTGGTAGAAATCCTCAGAGGATGTTTCGGGAACACAAAGGAGTCATGAAGAGACCCGTAGGAGCGATTCAGATCCAGCTGGAGAAGTTTCCAGATCCTCCGTTCTCAGAGTGACTGTGTGCTGGTGTCCTCTTCCCTCCTCCTGCCTTTGTGTGCTGTGGTCCAAGTTGGTTTGTGTTTGAGTGTGCGTTTGCATTTTGCACTGCCCCCCCACACCCCACAGAGAAGCTGGATTAACCGATTGCTCTGCACGCTCCTCAGCCATCCCTCGCTTTCCCGCCACCGCCATAACCGCCCCAGCTGCCGCGGCAGCCCATCCCACCACTCGGGTGGATCCCCTCCTCCTCCTCGCGTCTTTGTGGTTTTCGTAGAGTGTTGGCAGGAAGTTGACGGCAGTTGCAGGCACGGCGTCCTTTGTGGATGTTATCGGTCCGCTTCGACCATCTGACAGCAGCGGCATGGTCATGACAGGAACCCCCCATGTTACAGCATCTCCAGTCTGAGTTGCATTTAACCCCTTGTGCTATCTTGTGGGGTCCAGATGACCCCACTCCCAACGTTAACGTGCCTCCGAGGCACGTTAACGTTGGGAGTGGGGTCATCTGGACCCCACAAGATAGCACAAGGGTTAACGGCAAAGAAAAATCCAAGGAAGAAGCCAGCAGGGTTCCTGCAGGAATGTGCAGTTAACACTTGAAAAAGGTTCGGGCTCTGTTATTTGGGATGTTATCATGTCGCTTTGGGGGATTCCTGTATTTGGAGAGCTAGGAAAGGAGCGTTTGTGTTAAAAGTAGAAGCGAGTACGTGAGGCTCCGAAGGCTCGCGGTGGGAAACGGAAGAGACTTTCTGCAGCTTTTAACATGGCAGCTGGGCCTGTTCGAGTCTGTCATGAAGTAGGGGTGTGCCAAAATATCGATATGGTGATGTATCGCGATATTTAGTCCCGTCATTGATTCTCGATACGTCTCCATCAAGTATCGACCTTTTGTTTACGTTTAAAGACCCTGTAAAATGTTATATTAATCATCCTTTGGTAAGGCAATTCTTCGGAGGGTCGATAGGGGGCGCTCGTTGCGAGATTGGCTGTTGCGGACGAAGAAGAAGAATAGGACACAAGTTGTTTATTATCATGGTGTTTAAAAACTAAAAAATAAATGGGGAAATATTTTCTAAAAAAAATGTTTTTCAAGTTCTTCTTTCTTAAAGTTTGATATATCGTGAGTTGTTAGAGACGAGATATATAGATTATCGCATTATCGCCATATCGTGATAGTATCGTTATCGTGAGCAATGGATCGCGTATCGTATCGTGAGGTACCCAGTGATTCCCAGCCCTAGTCTGAAGGTGTTTTCTCTCACAGAGGTCAGTAGATCTCTGAACGTCTGAACTGTAATGTTTGGTAGATTCTTGGCCTAAATCCATGCAGGGATACGTGCGACGCAGCTGTACTCGTCTGAACGTGGACAGACGGCGGGATTCTCCTTCAACGCCGGTGCAGAAGGATGGAGGGCATGTGACTTTTCAATTCATGATGTCAAGTAGAGCGGAGCAAAAAAGTGATAAAAGTTGGTTTTCTGACTGCACAGCTGTGCCGCTGCTAAATAACCCAGGATTTGGTGTCTGATGGGTTTTGCAGAGACCTGATCAGCAGAAACGGAAAGATGTGTCGGCCCCAGATGCGGAAAATCTGTATTCCAGAGTGAGACCTGCCCTGCTGAAGCAGGAAATGACATCAGCGCAGACAAATCTGTGACTTTTTTTGAAAGCCTTAAACCCGCCTAGCTCTTGCAGAGATGATTCCGTCTGTTAGCACCGACGTGCAGAACCACGCGCGCACGTTTTATCCATGCAGGAAGTCCCCGCTGGCTCCAAGCCAGAACCCCACAGACTTCTGTCGAGAAATGAACAGCTGTTCCTCCGTCTTAATGTTCATCAGAAGGACCATTCTTGATCTGATTCCTTTTTTCCCCAAAAATGTTCTTGATAATCTTCTTAAAAAAAAAAGAAATCTTAACTGAAAGCTATTCAAGGTACAAACTGACCAATCAGAAGCTTCAGAAGAGTATGTGGTCCTGTGGTGAACTTTCGAAGCGTTTGAGCATTCAGTGGAAGGGGTGTGGCCTTCCAGCATGCTCACTCGTGATTGGAGCGAGCGCTCGCCATAGAAACGTAGACTCGGACTCGATCACGGCTGACTGAGGACATCTGGTTCTGGACGTGGCGATGGACGTATCGCAGGAAAAGTGGCGACTGAAGTGACTTAATTTGGTTGGAGCCGGAAGCCCAGTCCAGTTCTACATGCAGTCAATGCTCCGCCCACAAACCGCTGCATGGGACGAAGGCTGAAGGCGACGCATTACGGTGCAGACTCATCACTGAAACACACCAGCACACACACACACACACACCAATATTCACAGCTGCCCAGCAAGTCACGTGACCTCCATCCTCGTTTTATCCATCCCGCCCCTTCACGTCGACGTGAACTCGTGTTTGTTCACAGTAAAGTTGTGTGCGGTTGTGCGCTCCAGTTTACTGCTGTAGTTTCCGTGCGGCCTCAGGAGAGCATGCCCACCTGCTTTCACGTCACACTAACGCTTATCAAGTAGAAATGACACCATGTGGGGAAGAGGATGATGCTGCAAGGCCTCATGGGAGATTGACCTGTCTTCCTGCAGAGAGGGGGGGGTTCATTCTTTGTTTTCTCCCTGCAGCTCCTCATCTGTCCTCCGGTCACCCGCTTCTTCTTTGGCCGCCGGGAGCCCTTCCACAAGCTCCTGATCCAGGGGGACTCGGCGGGCCGGCTTTCCCTGTGGAGCGTCCCCGACGCCACGCCCCATCAGACTGCTGCCAGCTGTACAGGTGACCCCCCCTCTGCTTCTCTGAGCCACAAACGAGTCGTATGGACCCCCAGCCTACACTGGAGGGATGCTGTTCACACACGTGAAGTCTTTAGTGTGCAGCATTCTGATTACTCTGGCATTATTCAGGTTTATACCATGGGCCGGGTGAATCTCCTTTCTGATTGGCTGCTGGGCGTGCATTAAAAAGTGTTACCCACAGTGAAAACCTCACGCCTAAAAAAGACTTAACTTTTTGGTGATATAACTTAAATGTTCTGTGTCACATTGTTGTATCACATATTACCTCATTATTATAATCAATAAATTACTTAATCAATCAGTGAAGATGGTTAAAGTGACTGATCTACAATTATGTCACTTCCTTTTCCCCAAACAGTGATTCAGGATTTTTCCAATGAAAATAATCTGCACATTTTTTAGATACTTGATCTGATTATTTAAGCTTCAGAAACAGTGTTGTGTCTATTTTTTTACTGATATAGTGTTATTTTTAATCATTTTTCTAATGCAGATAATCTGAATATATTTTAGATAATTGATCTGCATGTGCTACGTTGATCTCCTAATTAGAGTTTTGTCTATTCTACATAATTATTAAGTAATTCATCTTTGTCATGTGATTTGTTGATGCTGAAGTATTCCTAATGAGACTGTGTTGGTAAGGCATAGATATAGGACTAAAAATGGTTGAATATTTACTTCTTTTGTAAGTGACCATGGTTTAAGTGGGTTTTCGTGCGTTAATTCTGATAATGCACACTGCGTCTGCCATTAAGCTTTACTATCCAATCCCCATTCTTAAAGTTGATTTCCGGAGCGAAATTTCCGTTTAAGTGAGCAGGCAGAGGTCTGAGGAGATGACGTGTGAATGTCTCTAAACCCTAACCCTTCCATACGTGTCTGCTGCTCCTCCCGCTCAGAGCTGCATGTGTCGTCCACCATCAGCCTGCAGGAGGCGTTCGATAAGCTGAAGCCCGTCTCCGCGGGCATCATCGACCAGCTCAGCGTCCTGCCGGGCAAAGAAGAACCCATCAAGGTGAAAACGCAGGAGGCTTGAAGCAGCTTCCTCTCTTTCACGCTGCGTTTATGCATAAAAAGACGACGAGGCTGCTGTTCTTCTCTTAATAAAACACCTTTTTCAGTTTAAACTCTAGAAGAAACAATGTGGGCTTTGGCTCCCCCTACAGGTGACCGCCAGCGTGTACATCCCCTCGCAGGGCCGGCTGGTGTGCGGCAGGGAAGACGGCAGCATCATCCTGGTTCCCGCCACTCAGACCGCCATCGTGCAGCTGCTGCAGGGCGAGCACATGCTGCGCAGAGGTGAAGCTGTCACAACAACACAGCTGCTGGCACATCTGCCCGTTGAAAATTGTTTTTAGAAAGTCGCAAATTTACTGCAGTATCACCAGGGGTGCATGTGCACACCAAAGAGGAAGCCCGACAGGTGAGAGGTGGCACACCTGAGGTTTTGTGGAGGGAGTCAGACTTTTTTTCAGAGCGTCAAATCGAACAATTGTCTCAAAGAAACATAAAGATGGAGGCTGATCGCCTGAGAGGTTTGTGTGAAAGTGGCTGCAGGAGATCCGCCGCCTTCAAACCAATGAGGAACGCATGCAGATGTGGTGCAGAGAATGCCGTGAAAACCCCATGTTGACGGCCTAAAACTCCCATGATTACCTTTTTTTTTTTTTAAAAAGTAATTCTGCTGAAGATGCTGTTCTTTATTTCATTTGTTTTTGATTTTCTGATAGTTATTAAAAAAATAAAGGACAGTTTAGTTGCATTTCCCCATTTCAGTTGAAATGATCTTCACCAACAAGCACGGCCTGCTCGAAAATATTAAAAGATCAAAAGGGTTTCACTTTACATAAACGCCTCAAATGATAAAAACTCGATTTGAAAACGTCTTTTATCTGTTTGACAAATTTAAAATCACCGTCCGCGATGACGCCAAGGTTGGTGACTGTGGGCCTCACGTGATGCTGAACGGGCTCCGTGTCAAGATTGGCCCTTGGTCCAAATATCATGACCTCTGTTTTTTCCTCGTTAAGTTTTAAAAAGTTCTGCGCCAACCAAACTCTGACGTCTCCCAGACAGTTAAGTAAGCGTGTGAGGGTCATTATTTTGGACAATGGGCGTGCATAGTTGGCAGTCATCTGCATAAAAATGACATGACAAGCCATGTTTCTTAAAAAGTTAAGCTAAAGGAAGCAGAGATAAAGAAAAGAGCACAGTCTGCACATTTATGGAGGCGAGGATTCCTTCGTCGTTGTACTTCTAATCCGTTTGATTTAGTAAAATTCTGGAAAAGTTGCAGCGAGTTTAAAAAACCAGTGAAAGAAGCTCAAAAACTGCTGCTCTCATGAAGGGTCTGAATCCACACACATCATCATCATCATCGTCATCCTGCGGTCCTCGTTTGTCCTGCAGGTTGGCCCCCCCACCGCACGCTGCGAGGTCATCGGAACAAGGTGACCTGCGTCCTCTACCCGTACCAGGTCTCGGCGTGCTACGACCAGCGCTCTCTGGTGTCTGGAGGGGTGGACTTCTCCGTCATCGTGTGGGACATTTTCACCGGAGAGATGAAGCACATCTTCTGTGTCCACGGAGGGGAGATCACGCAGCTCATCGTCCCCCCCGAAAACTGCAGCGTAAGCCACTTGGGACATTCATTCCGTCTCTCCTGCAGTGTTTTTCAGTGTTGTCACCATGGAAACAGCTGGAATACCTTCTGTGTTATTGTGGAGGCCACTTCATTTAACAATAACGTTAAGGAAAAATCCAGCCTCTTAGTGTCTGGAAGGAGCTGAGGCCGGTTTCCAGGTTTGTGGGTTAATCCCTTCGTGTTGTTGATCTCTGACCTGCAACAGACCAGCTTTAATGAAGATGCCGGAGTTTCTGATTCCTTTCATAAAAGTGGGTGGAGCCTGAAGTGAAGGCCTGCAGCTTTGAGAGTGATGTCCCTAAGGGTTTGGGCCTCTGCTCAGCATCTAGCTGGCGGCAGAAAGCAGCAGCAGGCTGAAAGCACAATGTGACCACAGACATGTCTGCACCCACAAACACTCAGCTCTATTCTTACCCCCCATGCAAGATAAGTCCACAGAAAAGCATAAAAGGCTGCTGTCAGGAGGAGGACCTGTTCCCCTCTGGAAACATGAACATCCAGAATACTGTTGGACCGCACTTTAGTCAACAAACTTGTGCGGCGGCTCTCTCTGCTTATGGAGGTTGTGTTAGACAGATGCTACTGTTACAAACGGGGGCTATGAATCTTCTGACACGGGAGGTGTGTATTTGTATAAACCCCTTTTGTATTTGAGGCTAAACGCTGCGTTTGCATCCATCTCTTGTTGTGTCCGCTCGTCTCCTGCAGACCCGCGTGCAGCACTGCGTCTGTTCCGTGGCCAGCGACCACTCCGTCGGGCTGCTCAGCCTCCGGGAGAGGAAGTGCATCATGCTGGCCTCGCGACACCTCTTCCCCATCCAAGTCATCAAGTGGCGTCCGGCCGACGACTACCTGGTGGTGGGGTGCTCCGATGGTTCCGTCTACGTCTGGCAGATGGACACAGGTGAGGAGAGGGTGACGTTTAGCGAACGTCCTGCTGCCTCTAGCTTTCAGCAATGGAAGAGTCTGTTCTCCTGTGGGGTTGTCATGGTGACACAGATACTGAAAACTCTTCTCTGTAATGTGTCGCTCTCTTGTATATAACCCATTATTTGGATTTGGACACAGTTTATGTTAAACTACTAAAGCAAAAAACAATGTCAAAAACAACACAACAGCAAGACAGCTAACTAACTAAGTAAGGGTTAGTGGCCTACGAAGTGCGTTATTACTTTTTACGCTGTGGAAGCCTTCGCGTCGGACGGTTGCTTCTGCGAAGTGCGTTATAAAGTAATAACGCACACTTCGTAGGCCATTAACCCGCTTATACCATGGTCACTTACAAAAGCAATACATATTAACCAGTTTTTGGTTCTTAATTCTTGTTTTTTTTTCCGATTTGGATCGGTTTTTGTGAGAAAAACTGACTATTTGTCGATGCGCCGCATCGACAAATAGTCAGCGTCGCGCAGCACCACCGCTGCAGTCACGATTCGGTGATATATATATGCTGTTCGTCCCGATGGGTTGAATACAGCATCAGTTCAGAGAGAAAGTTCTCCTCTAACCACTTGTTTTTGTCCAAATGATGAAGCAAAAGTTGTTTTAAAGAAGCCGGCGCAGTGATACAAAACATTTAAGCTAGGTGACCGGAACTTCTTTTTTCACCGTGCGTTTATCAGGTTTTAACGCACAGCCAGCAGCCAATCAGAATCCAGTATTCACCCGGACCATGGTATAACTAAAAATTACTATGTGGGGTTCAGTGTCTTGCCCAAGGACACTATGGCATATGGATGGGCAAGGAGTTGAACCTGCAATATTCTGATCGGGGGTTTGACCGCTCTGCCCCAGCACCACAGCCACACCCATTATCACGTACATAATGACGGCTGTCCCATTATGGCGTCCGCCGTGATTGATCAACCACAGACGTAGAGCAGGAGTGAACCGCGTCTCCTCTGTGGATCCAGGAGCGCTGGATCGCTGTGTGATGGGAATCACCGCCGTGGAGATCCTGAACGCCTGCGACGAGCTGGCCCCGGCTACCGTGGACGCCCTGAGCCACCCGGCGGTCAACTTGAAGCAGGCCATGACTCGCCGCAGCCTGGCGGCCCTGAAGAACATGGCCCAGCACAAACTGCAGACGCTGGCCACCAACCTGCTGGCTGCAGACAATGCAGACAAGGTAACCACAGCCGGGTCACACGCGCTCAGCAGCTGGGATTAGAACCGCCGCAAAGCTGAACGATTTAAATCATCTCAACACATAAATATGGATTATGACACAACAAGAACTTTTATTCTCAAATTTTCAGCAACTGTGACAGTAAATCCATTTGGAGTAAATCTGGAATAAAGACTTCTGGTTTAACTCTGTTAAATGCAGCTTTTATTTTGAAGTCAGAGACTGTTTCCTTTCTGCCAAAAGAAACTTTCTAAATATGTTTGTTTTTGTGTAGCTTGAAAGTTTGAATTTAGCCGTCGGTGCAGAAAGTAGCAGCTGGATTTTTGACTTGACGTGTGTCAGGAATGAGTCTGTTGTGGTGGACTGAATCCAGGGGTTTTTCAAAATAAAACTTCCTTCAGAACCAAATTATAAATAAAACAGAAACCTGTAGGGAATTTTTTTTCCTCTGCCTGGTACCAACCATCCCATTGACCGGTACCAGTTTGGAGCCCGGGGGTTAGAGACCACAGGTTAAAACCATGACCAATGAGTTTCAGTGGCGTTTGTCCTGATCACATGACGGCGCATTTCCGTTCCAGAACCACGTCTGCTGTTGACTCCAACTCTGTTTCATTGTTTGTTCTTCTTCCATGAGGGTTTGGGCTAAAGTCAGCATCAGGTTTTCTCCTGGTTTCTGTCAGACTCGGATGGATCCGTGATCCACGGGTGAAACATCTTATCTTCCCTCAATTATGTTGTCTTTTGTCACTCTTGGAACAAAAAAGGTAGAACACACCTGCAGACGGAGACACAAAGGTCATCTTGATCCGATAACCGGCTCAAGCCGGAGACCAATTAAAAGGCTGCTGGAGACAAATGAAAGGTCTGTGTGTGTGTGTGTGTGTGTCTGTGTGTGTGTGCGTGGTCGTATTAGGACACTGTCTGGTGTATTCACTGACTCAAGATAACACATACACCTTATTAGACCTTTTGGAGAGTCCTAATAGGGCAGCATGTTTCATTCTAGACTCCTGGTTTGGTTGAGGGCCGCTGTGTGAATGAAGGGCAGTTAAAAGTTCAGGTCAGACATCACCTGGTGGCAGTCAGGCTGATGGATGGATGGATGGATTCTCTCAGCTAAACCTTTGATCACTTGAGCCGTAAAGTTTGGTCAGGGGAGGAAAAATGACAACATTTGAACGATCTTTTATTCTGAAAAAAGTTGGTTTTGAAAATCCACAGGAATCTGTTGGTTACATTTCAGTCACTTGACCGCTAAAAGCGTGTTACATGAGAAAAGTAGTGTGTGGATGAGTGATCAGTGTAGGGACAGAAGAACAGATGGAGGAACGGGCGATGACTTAAGACAAAAAACCAACAGTAGGCCACCAGGAGTCCTGCTTAAAACATGGATTCATTGCAACAGGTGATTTCCACATGGAGCCTGTTCACTCCGTATTCACAACATTCATTGGCAGAACATGTTACTAGAGACGGATGTTCCTCTGCTGTAATCTGTTGGTGTTATTACTATTATTCAAAGATTTGTTTTTATGTGATGATCAGAGGTTTTTTTCTTTTTAAAATCAGACCAAAATTAAGCATCCACGGCAACCCCCACCCCTTTCCTGCCGGGCCGCGCTCAAATCCCCAGGGGTTGGCCAGTCTGCAGCCGCATTAAGGTTGTGAAACACTGACTTAAGGGATCTATATCCTGCTCTTCTTAAGTCTTTCAGAAGAAACTATATGCACATTTATGATTACATATGACCTTAGGCACACCAAAGAACCATTTTTGGATGAAATTTTAGTAATGTTTGCAGTTCAGTATCCAACCAGGAAGAAAGATGACTCGATCTCTGAGGCCCCGCCTTTCTCTCCCTGTGGGCTCCACCCATTTCATGACGTCATCGTAAAGCCTCAGCTGTGTGTCTGTATTTCTGCCACGAAAACAAACATCTAAACCTTTACAAAGATGGATGTTCAGATTGTTCATACAAAACGAAAGTGTTTAGCCGATAACTGCTAGCTCCACTGAGAAAGTGGGCGTGTCTGTTAGCCTGGGGGCGGGGCTGGCAATGCAGACTTCCTGGAAGGGGCGGTTCCTCACTTTGTGATGTCACAATGTGAGAACCTACTCGTTTTTCAAGGTTTTTTAAAGGAGTGAACAGTAAAATTCACTTTAAAGCTCCAACAGCTGCTTTTGCATGATATAGACCCTTTAAGCCCCGTGTCACACGCCTGTCAGTGACACAAACCTGCAAGTATTTGGTGTTGGAAAAGATAATCGGCTAAAAAATGTTTTCAAAAAGATAAAGCATTTCTAGTATTTTAAATTATCCTACAGAAATGCTTCCATAGGTTGTGACTGTCTGATAGGTGTGTTGTTTTTGCCAAAGCCAGCTCTTGGCTGAACCGATGTCATCCTTTCAGGCTCAGATGGTCTGATTTGTTGTGGCAGATCAAACTCCGCCCACACGGTGCACGCCGACGCGGAAAACAAACACTGTAAATTATTCAGTGTTTGAACTGCGTTTGCTTCAGCTGCTGCTACAGTTTGACTTTTACAGGTTCACTTAGAAGCCATTGCCCCCCCCCCCACACAGTTTTCTTGCGGGGCTTTCAGCTGTTAACCTTTGTGCTGTTCCCTTTTTCTCCCTCTGCTATAACTGCTGTAATCACAGCTCTTTACTGAAAATGCACACGGGCCCTGCAATCTGTGCAGCGGCGCGCCACTTCTGTCAGGTTCTCTTTTCTTCTCTCCACGCCTCTGACATTTCTTTCCCTCATCAACCCTCACCGTGCCTCGCAACACCTTTGTGCTCTCCCCGCTGTGAGTAATGATGGATAATGACCATGAAATGTCAGACTATAAACCCAAACAATTCTCCCTTTCAGGCCAGCCCTCCAGCACTGTGTTTACCGCTGACGCTGGTTTGATTCCTCCGTTCATGTGTGACTTTGAGTTTGTCCTCTGAGCCTGATCACTGATCTGTGCACAGATCTGAGGCCTGCAGGGGAGCGGAGGCAGACTGCACACAAAGTGTTTGGAGATCCGTTTGCTCCAATCAGGACGGGTTCTGCTCCGCTGCCTCCTACCGATACGATTCTGCTGTTTAGATCAAAACATTTCAGTGTCTTTGGCCCGGAAGCTGCAGGTTGAGGCAACCGTCTGATTGCCTACCGCGCCGAACAGAGAGCGTAAAGAAACGGATCATGTGAGTGTTGGTGACAGGAAGTGGTGTCACATCCGTTTCCTGGAGGCCAGAAATACTTATATTATTTTTGAATGATTTCTTTGTGTTAAAGTCCCACTCCGATCATCTTCTGATCTATTGTCAAAGCCTTTCCAGTGGCCTAAAATCCAAAAACCTGTATCGTTTTCTGCGACATAGTTTCTGCAGAGCGGCAGGAGTTCAGTAGAAATCACCTCTGAGTTGTAGGCGGGACCTTCTCTCCCTCTTTGTTTACAGGCTGTCCTACTAGCTCACAGCCCCAACCTAACGTTAGTGGAGCAGCAACACCGTAGCTATCCATCCGTCCAGACCAGTTCTGATCCAGATTCCAGCTCAGACCAGGAAAACAAAGACGCTCATGGATCTGTTTGTCTGCAGGTGGATGCATCAGAAAGGGGCGGGGCTGGGAGCTTGTGGCTCCGCCCAGTGTATTTTCTGCTATCTTTTTAAATAACATTTCTTCGTCTGCTCCTGTTTCACAACAATTTAAACAAAGAAATTCTCAGAAATGCAACTTTAAATGTTCTCTATTCATGTTGTCTATCATCAGAAAAACCTGTTAAAATCACCAAAAACACCATTTTCATCGGAGTGGGTCTATAATGTCTGTCTGGACTCAGCCATGTTGATTCAGCTGTAACATTTACTGCTTACATTCTCATAAAACCCTCATTTTACTTTATGTTCATTAATGTACAGGATTCTTTATTTTGAACCATTTATGCATAATTTATGTGGCACATTTGAAAAGATTTGGGGATTTGGGGAACTGTATTGTAAACTTGCAGGAACAAAAAAAGAAATTGTCCAAAATTTCAAAGAAATAATCTTGGAATGGGCTTTTGCAGCTTTCTGTAACGTGACTGTTCACCTTTAGATGGCAGTGTCTCTCTGCTGAAACCACACGTGCAGATCTGCTGGAGCGCCTGTTGAAGTTCAGGCAGAAAAACTGGGATGAAGATGCAGAGCAGAGCACGTTTTCCTCGCATCGCAGAACCCATTTCAGCTGATTAGTCGGTTGGCTTTTCACACCTGGACGTGTCACAGCGCTCGCAGGCGGAGCTTCTGAACACGGAGAGAAGCGGCGAGCTTCTGCTCCGCCCACCAGTGGACAACGGCGATGTCGCTTCACTAAAACCCTCAAACCTTTTCTGGTCCCTGGTCTGCCTGAGGAGACATTAGTCTCCAGATTGCAGAATCCACTTTAGACTCACCGTAGTACCGTCCTGTGTAGATCCAATCCACCCGAAACAGGTGTTTGTGATTCCAGCCGGACAAACTGCAAAGCGAAAGAAAACTTTTATCTCTGCATAAAACTGCGATCTTGGTCTGGTTGTGTCTTGTGAACAAACAAAGGTGTTCATGAGCTAAACGGTGAGCTACAGCAGCCTGATGGAAGCACAAAGAAAGATGGAAAATGTGTGACCTTCACTTCATTCACGTTAGTGTTGGACAGATTCTCAGCTGAATAAAGGCTGCAGTTGATCCACTTCACACAGATTAACATGACAGCGGCTTGCATAGAAGTCACCGGCTCCTCTCAGTGTTTGTAGCAGTGAAAATTGGTACCTTTTCCCATAAATAACGGATAACATCCTCTTAGGAATTTACTAGGAATTTTTGAGGCGGCCGTGGTGCAGCGGTACGGCGGTCGACCCATGATCATATGATCTGAGGTTCGATTCCCGCCTTGCACGGCCATGAGTCGAAGTGTCCTTGGGCAAGAGACTGAACCCCACCTTGCCTCTGGTGGGAGGTGGGCGCCTGTGTTTGGCAGCGTAGCGGCCACCAGTGTGTGAATGTAAAAGCGCTTTGTCCTTGTTGGTAGAAAAGCGCCAAATAAGTATACGCCATTTTCCGTTTACCAAATGCCTCTGATGGTTTCTCAGGACTTCACTACAATCGCAGAGACTTTATCTCCTCTCACGGAGCTTTAAAGACTACAAACGTAGTCTCACACTGTTCTGTTTTTGTTCTTCCAGTCAGGATTTGAGAGAAAAGTGAAGTGATACGCTTTAGTGAGAGGTTGATGACTTCAGACTAAACTTTAGGGATTTTAGACAAATATCAGGTTGTGTGAAGGAGGAACAGATGGCAAGTGTCGCCAAAGTGACATACAATTGCAGCCAATTTTAGTTTGGAACCTGGTGTGGGTTTGTACAGCATTCATGCCAAGTCCAAGGAAGACCTGCTATCTGGGATGTTTTCTGTGTACTTTGTGTCTCACAACAGTGTAACACAATCTTCCCAGATATCTTTGTGTCTCCACAAAACCAGATTGACAATGGTTTGAGACACGGTCAGCAACTTTGCAACTATTTTAAGGCATGTTAAAAGACAAAAGTAAAGGCATGCGATTCCCTGATAGCATTGAGAATCCCTCTCCAAGGTTCTGAAACATGTCTCTTGTGAATGTTGGCACACTCAGAGAAATGAGAGCTAAAGAATTGTGGGAGCAGCCATACTCCCTCATTCTTTGTTTTGTACCACCTTTCAAACATTTGCTTCAAGGTTTAATGGCTTTTAAAAGTTTGAAAGTTTAAAGGTTTTTACGCCTATTATGAATATGAACTGTTCATACCAATATGAAAAAATTATTTCTGTTTCAAGTGAAAAAGATTTCCATAATTATTGGACTTAGTAAACATCTCTGCAGGGAAAACTTTGATTGTTCCTCTGCCATCATCAGACACTGAAAAGATGGCTTCCACTACTTTTCTGCAGGGCTGAGGAGCCCACTGAAGGCTTCATTACTGTTTGATCAACACACTTTGAAACCCTCCTTTTTCAGGGTAACTTGCCAAAATATTCCCACAACTCACTGGTGGTCCAAGCGATGAAGACCAACGTGACGGATCCTGACATGCACGTGCTGTTCTTTGACGTGGAGGCCATGATCATCCAGCTCCTCACGGAGGAGGCGCAGAGGCCAAACCCAACCCTCGTGTCTCCTGAAACTCTGCAAAAGAGTCAGGCCGGAGCCGACAAGGGCGGGTCCTTCCTGGCAAACAAAATCTTCAAACAGGTATGACTGTGGGCGGAGCAGCCGGTAACCGCGACCTCAACCGTAGGTGTTCCACAAAGCTGCCTTAAAAGCAAATACTCTGTCACTAACCAGGTGAAGGAGACCATGAAGGAGACCATCAAGGAGCACCTGTTGGATGAAGATGATGAGGAAGAGGAGGAGATGAGGAGGCGTGAGGAGAAGTCCAAGTCATTGAGCTTGCTGGAGTACAACCTGACCATGGACACGGCCAAGCTCTTTATGTCCTGCCTCCACGCCTGGGGTCTCAACGAACAGCTGGATGGCATCTGCCTGGAGCGACTGGGCATGCTCAGACCGCACTGTCCCATCTCCTTTGGCTTGATTTCCAGAGGAGGTCACATGTCCCTCATGCTGCCCACTTTCAAGGTAGCTGCTCATCTTCTTCTCAGCAAATGGTTTGAAGGCCAGACCGGGGGGGCTCCAGTCCTGGAGGCTGGTGTCCTGCTGGTTCTTCAGATGTCCCTGCTCTGCCAGCTGCTGAGCACCCGGGTCAGGTGTGTTTTAGCGAGTAGAGGCAGCAAGGGCGGAGTCACAGGAGAACCAGCAGCACACTGCCCCCCCCCACCTGCGGTCTGGACGCCTCTGAAGGTCACGGCATGGTGTGGATCAGATCTAAAGCTCTCTTCATCTGCCTCCTTCCAGGAGTCTTTGCTGCGTCAGTTGTCCCTGGCGACTGGCAGGAAGCTGACCCTATCAGATATTGTGGGTAAGGGGGCGTACGGCCTGTCCAGGGCAGTGACCACGCAGCACCTCCTGTCTGTCATCTCGCTGGCCAACACCCTGATGGGCATGACCAACGCCACGTTTGTTGGAGAGCACATGAAGAAAGCCCCAGCCAGGTAAGGACATGGACACTCGGTCTGACCTTCAGTGAACGGGTTCATGTCAGCTGTGTGGAAAGCGGCGCATCTGCAGCGTCAGCAGGCAGAGGAGCCCTCACCTCATCTCCCATCGGAGGTTTCTGCTGGAAAAATAACCCCAAACGCGTTCACAGAACCCGCAGAGCTTCAGCGGCAGAGGC
The DNA here is from genome assembly GCA_023969325.1 of Oryzias curvinotus. Lineage (NCBI taxonomy): Eukaryota > Metazoa > Chordata > Actinopteri > Beloniformes > Adrianichthyidae > Oryzias > Oryzias curvinotus. The sequence continues at coordinate 2,356,599 of CM043717.1, forward strand.
AGTCTGTGCAGTGTGTGTGTGTTAACTTTGCGCGTTTGCAGCCGGTGGTGAGGCCGTGAAAGGTTTACCTCAGAGGTTGAGGTCCTGCAGCTTTAACACCGGCCCAACATTTCATCAGCCTGCTTCAGGGATGGAGCTGCCCGATGCGTGCGAATCAGAGATGAGCATACACAGAGGCAAAAAAAAAGCAAATTACAAGGTTGTGGGAAGTTCTATCATTTCGCTGAAGTTTAAAAAGCTCCTCCTTAATTGGCTTAGTGTGTCTTTTTTTATAGATTAAAGCGCTTAAACAGGTTACTAATCTGCAGTAAGCGTCTGTTTTTGGCTTATCCTCTGTTAAGCTCAACCTTCTAATGCGTTTAAAGTCAGTTCAGCACGGCTCAAAGCTCACCCTCCAGTGTTTGGCTTAAAGTTTTACCCGCCAACATCCACAGCAGATCCAGTGCCTCTTTGCATCATACAGCATACACATGTAGACGCATTAGTTGCATCAATGAACTTCTGAATTTTTTTCTGTTTTTCTAAGTTTAAACTAGAAACCTCCAAGATGCATGAGCCAAAAATATATTCCCATCAGAAAAATGAAACCAAAACAAATGTTTAGACTCAAAATGACTTTTTCTTCACTCAAAATGATCCAGTTTCTAATTCCACGTCTGCTCCAGGTGTGAAGGTAACCTCCGGCTTGTTGTTTGTGGTGCAGCATTTCCTCCTCCCACTAGCGAAGATGTTGCGTCTTTGTGTGGTGATAACATTTTCGCCCTAAAAGATTTCTGGAAGCTCAGGAGCTTGTTCTGGTTTTTGTATTTTTATTTGATGCTCCAAATGGGTCTGCAGGCTTTCCTGCACCGGGACTCTTCTAGGATAAAGCCACGTTGCTGCATGGGCCTCTGCATTGTCCTCCCTAAATTTATCAAGCTACGTACTCACCGGGGACGTGTGGGGTGTTTAAGAACGCGCTGAACGCAGGTACCGTCACTACCCGATACTACTGCACGTACTCACACTTTGAAGAGGCCTGGTGCAAATGCCAAAGCGGTGCAAAATGTCGCCCATCATGCTCCAGGCTTTTTCTCTCACAGCTCTATTCCGATGTCTGAACGGCTTGAGGTCGACTTGGACTGGAAAAGGGCAATCATAAACGTATCTTTTGTGATCATGTTGGTACTTCTGCGTCCTGAAAAGGACGCTGATTGAGCATCAAGAAGTCCAACCAGTTGAGCGTCCAGCATGTGATCAATGCGATGTGTACGCCACACTTAGGAATGCGAGTATTCGGATTGGCGTGCATTTACATAGAGCTGTGGCCGATGAAACGCGAGTCGACGCAGCCGGAGCGAATGCAGCTTCAGGGTTTTGAACGTGGAAGCCTGAATCATGCACATACGGTGTTTACCTCGACTTTTCATTGGAAGCGGTTGCTTAAACGCCTGATTCCAGAGCTCGGTGTCAGCGTGGCATCAGCCGTTCATTGAAACAGGATGCAGGAAAACCTTTCCTGCCGCTCCAGGAAAGTCTTTTTTTACCGCAGACCTCAGATGTGAGGCAGTCTGGATTTTCCTGCTTTTTAAATGAGCTCATTCTGTACAAGAAGAGGAAATTCTCCGTCGTATCATTGGTTCTGTTGTTTGTGTTCTGACAGAGAAAAGGGAACCAAATGATGTAGACACAAGTTTAGGACTTGTGATCTTTGATGAGTAGTCATTTATTTTGATGTTTGCTTCAGGCCGGATTCTGGCTCCTGTCAACCATCGTCCATTGGATTGGCAGCTTTTGTTTATAATGTTTTGACGGTTGGATTTGGTTGGGAATGATCAGGTGTGATGGATAACTCCATGAAGGCCCGTCACAAACACCGCAGCAGCGTCCGTCCGTCTGGACACACGCCCCACGTTTCTGCTGTTTCCTGTCCAGCCTCCAGACCAGAAGCTGTGAATATTTGACGCTGTTTTGGTTTTTGGTTTTTTCATGTCCACATGTGAAATTCATAAGGAGGAGACAGCCTTTCTGTGTGTCGGAGTTGAAAACAAACTGGAACTCGGCAGCATCCAGACGGTTTCCTTCACTAACGAGCTCCTTGTGAGGCGCATCCGAGCCCCGTGACGGAAAACTCTTCCACTTTTCATTCCTGTCTTTTTAGAATATTCACGGTCTGTACTGAAACTTTATTAAACACGTTGCTTAACCTTTTTCTCTGATAGTTTATGCAGCACAACTGCATACAGATAACAAAGAAAAAGTTCCAATGAAATTAAATCTAGTTAATTCATTCACATCAGTTCTTGTTCTCTACAATTAGAGAAAAGAAACAAAAATACAATCATATCAAATTTAATCCCATGTTAAATGTTAAAGTGGTTTTTATTTTCACATGTCCAAAGCTGTTCCCACCTGAAAGGAATCTCTGTTCTGAAGGAAGATAAATGCGAAGAAGGATTGACACAGAAAATGAAGCTAAAGAGAAAAAAACGAAATTCAACAGAACAGATTAGTTTCTGTTCATTTTCTGGATCTGGCTCTTGTCTTCTGCTCTGCAGCCGGTTTTTGCTGGTGCATCTTTAAAGCTATCACTGAAATGCAGCAGCATAATGGAACAGGTGCAAACCTTTCTGAGAGTGAAGCATGACTAACACAGCGTCTGTCTTTGGCCTTTTAAGGCTTCCAATGTGGGACACTTTGGCCCCGGTGCGCCTTCAGGAGACCTGCCGTTCCGTCCCGGGTCCATTGGAAGTCATTGTTTTGTGAGCCGGGCTGGAACCTTTTTCCATTTTGATGAGCGTGCTTGTGGTTCATCGATCACACTATTGCTGTAGCGTTGAAAGTTTGAGAGTCTGAATGCTCAGACGCCTCTGGTTTGTTGGCTGAGGACGGTCTTCCAGCAGAACTCGATGAGCTGGCGCCCGACGAGCACGCCGTCCGTCGTTGGCGAGCCCTCCCGCTCCCCGTGAACGCCGCTCGTCTCTCCTTCACTTTGGCGCTTGGCCTCTGTGTGTTTGCGCTGGCCCTCCTCTCTCCTCCCTGCCCCTTTTTAAATATTTGATGCCTCCTCTTTGTGATTCCCCCTTCAGGCCTCCCAGACCAGGAGGAACCCCGGAGAGTCCTCGGAGGACGCCCGCCGCCCCCGCCCAGCCCTCCAACCCGGCGCTACAGGCCCAGATCAAACAAGGTAACTACAAAAGGAGGGAGAGCTCATTGCAAATGCTCTTGGGGCCCAACAGATAGGGATGAAGGGGCTGGGGGTGGGAGGGTTGATCATGCAGCCCACTGGCAATAAGCCCCACGGAGGGTTCAAGAGAATAAACCAGACGCATCACAGGAGGAAGCTGCTGTTGTTTCCCGGGTCAGCGGGTCTTCAAAGCGCCGTTCTGGTGTTTGACACGGGGTTGCAGTTTATGGACTTCAAACCTTTGAACGCAGCGAGCGGCCGATCACGAGGACAGGAGGCGAGGCTTGCAGCAGGATGACCTGCCGCTCGCCCCGCAGCGTTGTCAGGTCGTCCAACTCAGAATGTGGGCTTTCAGCCTCCTTTGGTCCAGTTGGGAAAAAAAGGAACTTCCAGAGAATCCAACTCTCATGGAAAGGACACAAGGCCCTAAAAACATCAAATGTTCCTTCGTGGTTCTGCTGGGTCCACACTTAAGTGACACACGCTTAAGTCCAAACGAGTGGTTCTGGTTGGTTTTGGGAAGCTGGGTCCACGCTGGAGATGGGGCTCGCTGAGGCCGGTCTTTACCTGAAGCTCTTTAATGTGAGCTCAGGGAACCGGGACGTCTCTGCTGCCTTCAGAGGACAGGCGACCAAATGCAGGCCTCAGGCTCGCTGTGCTGCCCGTCCTCTGACCAATCCTGATGATTGACATCACACCTGTTAATCAGCAGCAGGTAGGACTGAGGTATTTTTCCAGGTGAGGCTCACTCCAATCATCCATGGATCCACCGTCGAAGCCTTCACAGTGATCTTTAAATGAATAAAGAAATGATCAAAGTTGAGCATAAATAAAGTGAAAACAGCACAATAACTAAAAAGATATGTTTGTGAAAAATGCCAGAGCCGGGTATCGAACCAGCGAGCTTCTGCACCAAGGATTCTCCATGTGTTTCAATGGAGGCAGAAATCCTGGAATATCTTGAAAGGTTCAAGGATTTGAAGGAGCAAAAGTCACAGCTGGAAAAAGCTGAAAGAGCTGAACATTTGGATAGTTGAATGATTGAAATAGATGAAAAACTGTAGGAGGAGTTAAGCAGCAAAAAATGGAGGAAGACACTAGAATAAAGAAAGAGAAACAGAAAAACAATGAAGAAATATGTAGAAATGTAATTTTAATCTTCATTTTTTGTATATATGTCTCCCATCATTAGAGAAATGCCACAATAACATGTTAGAAACACCAATTTCATGGGAGGGGGGCTGAGGGAGCGGTGCAGCGTAGTGTCGCGCGCTGACGAGTGTCGGATCCGCTGCTGGAATGGAGCATCATCATGTCAGGACGAGTCATGTGATCAGGTGGACCAATCACGTCCACGTACCACCGAGGCAGGTGTGAGGGGCGTGTCAGGCGTGTTCACCCTATCTGGGATGTTCTGGGGGAGTTTCAGCTCCACATCCAGAACAGCTGTTTGAGTGAGTTGCAGGTTCGGGTCTGTGGGGGGGCGCTAAAGAAAGTAAACACCCAGCCATGGAGGATGTTGGAGGGGAAAAGAGAACTCCTGAAAGCAGACGGTTCCCTCCCCGCCTCTGAAGTGTGTTCTCCCGGCGGGTGTCGGGTGTTGGGCGGCGGCTTGGTGCAGCGGTTTCAGGAGCAGAGCTCCTCCAGACCTGGAGCTGGAAGTGAAAGGAAGCAGGAGAGTAGATCCTGCTCAGCGAGGGACAAAACGCAGCCGTGTGGAGTCTTTCTTTGAGCCAGGAAGCGGCTCTGCTTCACTGTAGGGGATGTTTTAACCAGCTGTCACCATCTGCCCGCTCCACAGCCACACGCCACCGCCCACCGCACCCCTAACAAGCCGCACACGCGCACACGCCGCCGCTCTCGCACGCACACGCCGCATAAGTGGCACCCTCGGGCGCTGGGCGGAGGCGGGGGTTCTTGGTGCTTTTGTCACGCCTTAATGGAGGCCAAGCATGACAAGCGTGCGGACTTATTCATACCACACGCCTATTCAGCCGCGTTCAGGGGGAACGCTGGGCCGTGACCTCCGCTCAGCTGGCTCCTCCTTGGCTGCGTGTGCGACGGGCTTTGTGCCGGAGAGCGCCGTTGACCCCGCTCCCCTGTCTCCTTTCACATGGAAATAAATGAGGAGGCCCCTCTAATATAGTACCAAACGGCCAGATTAAAAGGCGAGCAGGAGTTTTCCAACTGCGTCCACGCCGAGGCAGAAATCTGCTTTCTCTGCCTCTCCCCCAGGAGCGTTTGCAACAATGGCTACTTCATCTGCAGCTTAGTGTTTTCTGCTGCTGTTTGACAGACGTCGTCGGTGCTACAAGGAACACTGGAGATGTGATAAAACTGAGCTTTTCTGCAGGATTATGAATATTTCATGAAGGAATGATTCCTTCCCACTGTAGTTGCTAAAGTGTTATTACCTGATCGCATTCAGGGCAGCAGGCTGCACACTGCAGCTCTCATTATTATATCATCTCTTCTGATGTCATCATTGCGCCTTTGGCCGAGGCGGGTTCTGGTTGGATAGTTGGTGTCAGTCGGCAGTGGAAAGTTTGAGGACGCCTTCTTTATCTCGTTCCTGTAGCAACCCAAATGTTTCTGTAGGTTTTACTCCCATCGTCCTTAACTTCTCTTTATACCATGGTCTGGGTGAATACTTGATTCTGATTGGCTGCTGGGTGTACATTAAAAAGTGAAACCCCACAGTGATAACCGCAAGTAGTTCCGCTCACATATCTTACATGTTCTGTATCACTGCTCTGGCTTCTTTTTAAACAAACTTTATCCTCATTATCTGGACAAAAACGAGCGGTTAGAGCTGAACTTTCTCTCTGATGCTTTATTTAACACATCGTGATCATCAGCATAGATATCGCTTTCCTTTGCAGCTGCACTCGAGGTCCATGTCGGCTGAGCCGGGCAAAGGAGCAGCACCAAATAGTCCACTTTTTCTAAAAAAAAAAAAAGGGATCCAAATTGGAAAGTTAAGAAGAGGACTAAAAATAGGTTGAAACTAGTTTCTTTTGTAAGTGACCGTGGTATAAGCAGGTTAATGTCCTTCGAAGTGTGCATTATCAGAAATGAACGCACAAAGCCTGAACCGTCCGACGCCTCCACATTGTGCGTTAATTTCTGAGAATGCACTCTTTGTCGCCCGTTATCCATTACTTATGGAATAACAAACACCATTTTTTATTGAAAAGCCAAACTGTGATGGGTAGGTGATTTATGTACGGAGGTGGAAAGAAATAATCTCTGGACGCTCATAGAATCAGCGTGAAAGGCTTGGTAAACATTTGAACCTCAGTTTGAGAACTTTGGTTTTATATTCCTGAGCTTCTGCCCTCCTGCATTCTACAGCAACAGCAACGTAAAACTGTTTCCCAGAATTAATTCAGTGTATTTTTATTATTTTTTTTACGTGTTCAGTGTGAAGGAGTTTTTCTACTGTCGCTTTAGTTTCTCTGTTCTTCATCATTTGCTGATGGAACAGTTTTTTTCGGCGTATGCTTCCTCTGTGCTGACATTTGGAACTCAGATGGTTTTCTTTAAAGAATAAACGTTTTTTTTATAGTAAAAGACGCCAAACACCTGCCTGCTTGTTTGTTTGTTTTTTTTTTTTTTTTCACACCAACTCTTTTTACAAACCAGTTTGGTTCAGACCATTGGCAGTATCGGAGAGCTGGACAGAGAGAGCGGGATGTCATCCATAGAAAATGGTTTACTTTCCGGTTCCAAACAAACGACGTCATTTCAGTCGCTGTTTTTTCGCCATGCGGCCGTCGCCGCGCCCGGAACCGGAAATCGTCTACAAGCAGGATTGGTCCGAGTCGGTCTGAGTTTCTTCTGCTCTCCAATCAGGAGTGAGCTTGCAAAAGGCCACACCCCTACCAATTGAAAGCGAAATCAAACAATTTGAATGTTAGACAAGAGGCCACCTACTTTTGTGGAGGCGTCTGATTGGTCAGTTTATAACATGAATGATACTACAGAAAAATATTTAAAAAATGAGGATTATCAAGAACATGTTAGCAGATCAAGAACGGTTCTTCTGACCAATAGAACGACTGAGGAACAGCTCTTTTTTATTGGCCAGCGGAGACTTCCTGTTTGAACCGCAAGGGGGGAGGGGCCTCTCAGTCCAGTCCTCATATACAGTCAGTGGTTCAGACTTTTGTCTTCACTGCAACATTTGGTGGTTTTCGTCTCTAAAATCTCCTCGTTTACGTTCTGAATCGGTGCCTGCCATGATTCCTGCTTCTGTTCTGGGTTTTCTTCTCAAATGTTTGTTTTTTTTTTCTGTGCTCCATTCGTTTCAGAATTGTTTTTTTTCTCATCAGTTTACCAGTTTGGCACCTAGCTGTTAAACTCGATGTGATGTTTGTTCATTTGAATTCGGTGCATCTTTTGTATGTCACTTTCTGCATATTTATCTTAGATATTCCTTCTTTTGTTCTTGTCAGCTCTTGCAGATAGGACTCCTCTGTATTTTCCTCTTTGGTGAAGGTCTCAAATGTTTTGTTGTGTCCAAATGTTAATAGTCTACTGCTTTTCTGTGCATTTTCTTCCTTTCTGTGACATTCCTCCTGCATGTGCTTCGGTTTGGAAGAGGTTGGTTGTGACTCTGCGGTTTGTTGGAGTCGAGCGTAAAGCGGAAGAGGCTGTGAATGAACGGAGGCCGTCTCGTCTGGGAAAGAAATTTCCTCTGTGTCTGCGCTGAAACTCGCCAAAGTGAAATGTGTGGCTTTTTGAATCCCTCTGTTGTTTTGAACTGTGGTTTGAGCTCCTTTCTTCTCCTCTGCCTGACTGTCATCTCCTCATTCACGGAGGAATTGTATCACTCTAACCTGTTCTTTCTTCTTGACTATTTCTCTCCTTTTCTTTACAAGCTGCTCTAGCTGCCAACACCAGCACTGCTGCCACTGCTGGGGCTCTGGGGGCTCCTGGGGGCCTTTCTCAGGGGGCCCCTGGCTCCCCAAGCCCCCACCCAGCTTCTCATAACATCCCCTCAGTCAATGAAGGTACACGCTGATCTGTAGGGAAAGACGTAGCAGACATATTCAGATTTCTTTCTCTTAACTGGAGGATTTTCTGCTCCTGAGATCTTCTTTACTCCCCGCTCCTTTTTGTCTTTCCTCCTTTCCTTTAGTCCTTCCAAATCATTGTCTTCTGAACACACTTAGATTTATTTGTTCAGCCTTGTTGTTTGTCATCATAATTCCTCCCAGCTCTCTGCTCTCTCCATCTACCAGCCTTTCCCTCCCTCCCGGATCTCCTTGTTTCTCCTCTCTTGCATCAGTCATGTTTAGTTTTCTGCCTCCAGTCTTTGTCCTTTTTTTTTTTTCTGCAATGTTGTCTTTCTGTCTGTCTGTCCTAAAGTTGTGTTTGGTTCCCTTTCAGTCCAAAGCTCTGCTGTTGATTCATTGTATTTCTGCACTTCATACAACTTGCAGTTTCAACAAATGTTTGGATTGAAACATTTCGGAGGTGAAAACCACACCAATGGATTTGATCGTCCCTCCTCAAAGGGTTGTGTTGTCTGCAAAACTGTTCACTTTGCTGAAATGTGCAAGTTGGATCTGAGTGTTGATTCTTTCTTTTCCTTTTTCACTGCGTGGCAGTGTTGTCCTGTCCAGCCCCGTTTTTCCTCGCCGTCGGCCTCTGAGTCTCTAAGTCCAGGTGCCTCAGTGTCTCTGTGCTGTTTGCATGCTTGCTTTTTCAACCATGTTTGTCTTTAAAAGTAGTACCGACAAAACCAAGAAGACGGTTCAAATCCCAGAAGCCAACAGCTGAACACTTATTTTTGCCAGCAGTACAACAATCCACGTCTGTAGTCTGTACATTTTTGGAGAATACATGTTAAAATGGTTTGAATGGGAACTGAGAGTCTTGGCCGTTTTCCCGTCTTTCCCCTTAAAGCGTCTTTTAGATTTTATCTTTAACATTTCACAAACTGATCTTTTCTTTTTTACAGGATCTTGACTTTTCCAGTGGGGGCGCGCTGCCTCATTTATGCGTCCAAACGCGCGCCGTTCACAAAACACGGTCTGGTTCCTGTTGGGATGAGGAAGAGCTTTTAGCCGTCGGATTAGAGTCAATCTGATCTGGTCTCATCGCTGGTTTTCATATTGGCGAAGGAGCAAGCATGCACACAGAGACTCGCTTCTTGAAAAACGTTGCAAATGTGTCACTTATACCCCACACCAGCAAACGTGCAGAATGTAGGTTTTTCCCAAAAACAGCACTGCCCTGCAGAAACCACATGTATCTGAGGCCTTTTGTTGTCTCTGTAAAAATGATTAGTTTGCAAAGAAATTGTGCTTTTAATTCCACTCTGCACAATGTTTTTTTTCATATGGTTTAATCTGTAATTGTCTAGATCCTTTTGGTCAACTACATTTTTTAAAAATTAAAATTTATTTTTTAAAGTTAGCAGCTTAAGCGTCAGAGCTGCTGAAAGGAGATTTATTTAGTAAAACAGTAAAAGTCAATATAATGTAAAATAATAAAGTACTGTGATAGCAGAATAAATGTGCAATAATTGCATAAACCAGAGAAACAAAGCAGACTTAAATCATAAACTCGTGTCTTAGTGGTAAATTAGCAGCAGCGGATGGATTTCTGTATTAAATAGTCTTCATCTGTAGATGTTAAGGCTACTTACACAGTTAAAAAAAATCCCTTTTTGCCTTTGGATGGACTTATTTTCCTTTTTCCAGCACTACAAGTTCATTTATTGTGCATCCAAACTGTTAAACGATGAAAAGCTCAAAATGGATTTAACTTTTGGGGGGGGGGATAAGTACTTTACATTTGTGGTTGTGAAGTATTTAAGGTTTCTGCAAGACAGTGAAACCCCCCACAGCGCAGCCTGGAGGAGAGGTTGACTGATGACTTTTTTGGGACTGCTCGGTTTCAAAAACGTTGGGACACTTGGAAAGCGATTTGGAATCATTTTTTGGTTGTGTTTCTTCAGTTGGTGACACTGTAGAGTTAACACGTCTGGTTCACTGATGCTTGTGTTTCATCTGCTTCATTTTTTTTTTTACTGTGACCCTTCTTGACACAAGGGTCTCTTTTAATTCTGAAGATTCACTTTTTGTGGCGTAGTTGCATGAAGCCCTTTTGTATTTGAGGCAAACTTTAGTTTTATTACTTATTTCCTTTTGTTTGCACATTTTCCTCCATTTCAGACCCAGTGGAAGAGGGGCAACCTGAAGGGGGTGTAATAAGAGTGTCACAGTGGCGGTGGGTGGGTCACAGTTACACAAAAAAAACGTGCAACAGAAGTTCCCTAATGTTCACCATACTCTCTAAAGGCCGTGTCACACTGCTGCTCGGTACAATTTACGCATATTGCACGGAGGAAAACTAGTCTTAAATGAAAATACCTGGGAAAAGTGAGAAAAGTTGGGTCTTTTCCTTACATTTTTTGCAGATGCATCACGGATGAACCACGTTAAAACCACGGAAGGAGTATGACTAAAAGAACACGTAAACCTGCACTTCATTGAAGTTCTTCACTTCACTAAGCAGAAACCACATGTGCTTCAGCACCACGGTCAGCTCCCGCCGCGGACCCTCACGATGCTTTGTTTTAATCAAGCAGTTGGATTCCGCGGGTCTGCCCTGGTTCTGTCAGCTCCTAGGGACGGGTGTGTGTGAGAGATTGATCGAGTTATACTTTCTCTTAACCATTCCCCTTTTACTTTCGTAATTGGACATGATTTGTGCACCAAATACACAATATAAAAGTTATTCATCAGTGGTACATGCGTGAAAAGCCTGTTAGACATATGTAGAAAGGTCGTGGAGAGCCACAGATTTGTGTTTGCATCTCGCAAAAATTCACACAGAACTGCGTGATCCTAAACAGACCAAAACGTTTGAACAGCTCAAAACCGAATTCCCGTAAAGACCCGTCATCGGCTGAGACCCTCGTCGGACATCTGCGCTCATCGACAAATATATTAGTGATTCATATCATGCATGGATCCTGAAAGACTAAAATTTCATATGCCGTCAATGCCAAATAGAATTCTCTAAATTTGGAAAACCATGTCAGGTGAAGTTGCTGAACTGCCCTTAATTACCACTTTTCTGAAATGGTTTGGGAAAATGTCCTTTTTGTCCCAACTTTAAAAAAAAAAGATAACCTAGAGATCATCAACAGCTCGAGTTTTATGCTGGTTTATCAAAGCCTATCCGTCAACCTCTGCAAAGGCTTGTTACAGAGTTTTCCAGCCTCTGGGGTTTCTGCCTTTTGCCCTCTGGAGGAGGTAAGTTCATGTGGGGCAAAGAAATTTGATTGAAATTTCTTTCCTGGCTAAATGCCATTCAGTGTCCATCACAAAGGTGTGTAAACATACACACACACGTTAGGAAAACACATATATTTGACTAATATATGTGAACGATGTGCTTGTCTGATTTTCAGAATCAGCAAATGGTAATTTTCTTTTAGAGGCCCAACAAGTGACCATTTTGGCCGAATTTTGGCTCAAAGTGGAACATCCCAATAGAAACCCTCCAAAGAAACGGCTCGCCGTTTTCTTCTGCCGCTGTGGCAGCTGGAAGCATCCATGTCAAAGTGACTGGATGTGGCTGCAGGACATTTGAATGAATTCAAGACACTGAAATGGACGAGGCCATCATCAGGTGTGGTCTGGGTTCACCTGACCATGCTGTTGGTAACTGCCATCAAACATACCCAGACTGTGGTTAGTAGTGGTGGATGTGATTCACACTAACCAAGACTGCGTTAAGATGTTTGTATTAACCCATCCTGTGTTGGTCTGATGTGAGGACCTCAAAGGGCAGAGAATCCATGTGTGAGACTGAAAGAGTCACTGCTGTCATATTTAAACATTTCCTTCTGAAAGGAAGCATGACTTTATTTCAGTTGTTTCCATGACTGACCTAAGAACATCAACATGGCTGTGTGATGTTAAAAGAGGGTCAGCGCATCTGTTTTTGTGCTGTTGTTGGAGCTAAAACGGTGTTTTCACGTGACAGCAGTGAGGCAAAGAAACGTCTTTTTCCCAGCAGCCTTTCCTGACTCTGTGTGTGTGTGTGTGTGTGTGTGCACGCAGGATGGAGCCAACTGGCCGCCATGCACTGTGTGATGCTTCCTGATCTTCTTGGCCTGGACAAGTTCAGACCACCTCTGCTTGAGATGCTGGCGCGGCGGTGGCAGGACCGCTGTCTGGAGGTACGCTCTTCTTCCCTCCGGACCGCCAGCCACAGCCTCTTTCTACGGTTTGGAGGGTTTTCTGGAAAAAGAAAAAAACACTCAAAGAGACAAACCTCACCGCGAATTTGCACTTTATCAAAACAACTAGTAAAGTCCATTTAGGAGATGTTAGTAGTTTTGCAGTGAGGTGAAGATGAGAACCGTGCTAGGGTATCACAGGGGGTCACATTAGGATCAGCTGGAATGAATGAAAAGACAGATTTTTAATGTGAATAAAAAAATGGTTTTAAACTTGAAAGTTCACACTGTAAACTTAAAGGAATTATTGACAATTTAAAAAAAAAATTTACAATTGAAATTTAAATGTGAAAAAAACTTTCAATTTTAAGCTGTTGCTAAATGAAAATAGTTGTTCATGTTTGGTATTTCCAACTTTTTTTTTTCCATTTCCAACAAGCTCAAAGTCCCCCCGTCCCCCCCCGTCCCCCACTTCAAATTCAGCTCAGCTCAGCAAAAATTTGAAAAATTGAAACTGTAAACTGAAAGACACGAAGAAAACTAAAATTGAAAATCCCAAACAGCAACTGTCTCATTTGGTAACTTTTTCACGGACGTTTCAGAATTCCAATAGTTTTATACATTTTCAATATTTCTTTGGATTTTTTTTTATTTGCTGTTATTTGCTTTTATTTCAAAGTGTAAAACAGTTTTTAAGTTTTCTTTTTTTACTTTGGTCTAAACTTTCATTGACTTCAATGTGACCTTCATTTGACCCCCTGTTCTGTCAGAATCATCACTCTGGCTTCTTTTGGGGTTTCAGGTACGAGAAGCTGCTCAAGCTCTTCTGCTGGCTGAGCTGAGGAGGGTCGGCCAGTCGGGACGCAAGGACACGATCGACATGTGGGCTCCTTACCTGCCTCAGTACGTGGATGCTGTCAGCTCCCGTGAGTATCTGCCACACACTCCTCTGTTGTATGAGGCAGGGATAACACCCAGAATGTCTTCATCATAGCACCCAGGTGTGTGTGTTGGGGTTATTTAAGACGACAAGTGAACATTTGGGCTAAAAGGTGATGGTAGAAAAGAACTGAAGTGTAATGGCTTGAGGACCAGGTCAGAGCATTTCCTACATCCCACTAGTTCGTAGCGATCCGTATCTCTGACGCTTTGTTCAATCAAGAACCAACCAGCCGCATGCTCAAAGGCTTAGGGATCCTCTGTGGAGCCAAAGCAAGCTTGTTTGGTCTGATCTAACAGCTGGAAAAGACATTTTAATAAATTTATTTGTATGATGGAGCAGAAAATACGTATTGACTGTGGGGCAAAAATGATTTATTTAGTCAGCCACCAATTTGGCAAGTTTTCCCACCTAAAAAGAGGATTGAGGCCTATAGTTTCATCATAGGTAAACCTCAACTATGAGAGACAAAATGAAAAAAGATCCAGAAAATCAGATGATGATTTTTAAAGTATTTATTTGTAAATTATGGTGGAAAAACAGTATTTGGTCAATAACAAAAGTTCAACTCAATACTTTATTATATACTCTTTGTTGGCAATGACAGCAGTCAAACGTTTTCTGTGAGTCCTCACCAGGTTTTCACAGACTGTTGCTGGTATTTTGGCGGCGCAGCAGCACACAGACGCATGGTGTTGTTTATCTTCCGCCCCCCTGTCTGTCTCTGCCTCCTGCTCTGGAGATGTTCCTTGGTGTCTCTCATCTGGCTATAGATAGACCTGCTGATGGGAAGAAAGGTGAATCTCCACCTTCTTTTACTAGAAATGGCCGTCTAAAACGCTGCGTGCGTGTGCTCGGGAGTCACCCTGTGGTTGCTGAGGATGCTGGGGATTCATCAGGGGAGCGGTTGCCATGGTGACCAGCACCGGCCAGTGTTGTGTTACCGCAGCAGTACCGCAGGCGGGGAAGGTGGAGGAGTGATGGACCGGCGACCTCGGGGGACAAGTGGGGCTTGGAGGGGGAGGGAGCAGAGGGATTGAGAGAGATGCAGAGATAGAGGGAGGTGAAAGGGTCACTGAATTTGATCTGTGTGCTGCACAGCAGTGCTGGAACAGGCAGTAAGATGATTCCTGCTGGTCCTGGAAAGCCTGGAATATCACGGAAAAGCGTCGCTTCGAGTACTCGGAACAAGGCCCTAAAACTCCCGGCTGATCTGAGATCTGCCTCTGCTTCAACACGAAGCTAAAACACATGCATTTCCCCATGAATCATGGGTGAGCTTTGTTTGGTTCCTCTAAAGCCAGTGGGTTTCAACTTTTTCTGAGCCAAGCCACACTTTCTCCTTGACAAAAATCCCGCGGCACACCAGCATCCAAAAATGAAAAAAGAGAAACTCATAGTCTGTACTGATCTACAGTCCCTCCATGATCTCTCAGGCATTTGTGTGATAATTGTGGCAGAAAAAGCTGAAAGCTGTAGCTGTTTTTTCTAAAAGTTGTAATAAAGGTGAAGTTAGTTTTCAGTAATAATATTCAACTAAATTATTTGACATTTTACCCTGGTAGTTGTTTTTCCCTTCAGTTTATTAACATGCAATTTAATGTAACCTCACAAAAAAACACACACAGTGAGGTCAATAAGTATCTGATCACCCTGTGATTTAGCCAGTTCTCCCACTTAGAAAACATGGAGGGTCTAACATGTTCATTATAGGTGCATTTCCACAGTGAGAGACGGAATCTGAAGAAACATTCAATCACGTTGTACGATATATTTGTATATTACTGTGACAAATAAGTATTTGATCACTTGAGTTAAACAGCTTTAATATTTGGTACAGAAGCCTTTGTTAACATTCCAGAGGTCAAACGGTTCCTGTAGTTCTTCTCTAGGTTTCTACACACTGCAGCAGGGCTTCTGGCCCCCTCCTCCTTACAGATCTTCTCTAGATCTGTCAGGGTTCAGGGCTGTCGCTGAGCAACACAGAGTTTCAGCTCCCTCCAAAGATTCTCTGTTGGATTTAGGTCTGGAGACTGGCTAGGCCACTCCAGAACCTCGATATGCTTCTTCCGGAGCCACTCCTTGGTTTTCTTGGCACAGGTGCCTTTATGCAAGCTAACCACCTCAAACAGGAGCCACTAATTCAGAACCATGAGCAGAGTGGAGTTGGACTATTTCAAAGCAGAACAGCAGGTCTTTGCTGGTCACAAATCTATCTGATAATCAAGTGATCAAATACTTATTTGTCACAGTAATATACAAAATGTTTCTTCAGATTCTGTCTCTCACTGTGGAAATGCACCCATGATGAACATGTTAGACCCTCCATGTTTTCTAAGTGGGAGAACTGGCTAAATCACAGGGTGATCAAATACTTACTGACCTCATTCTTTCTAAATAGTGATTTATTTTTAAAATATTTTTTAAAATGTTGGTGCAAAGGCAGCTGTAATTTTTAACATTATGATCACAATATGTTTGATAAATTTTACACAAATGGGTCATTTCTTACGGCACACTGACACTGGTTGAAAAACGCTGATCTAAGGTCTGCTCCAAAGGATGATTCATATTTCAGTTATAAGTTTAGCTTCTTAGATTTCCCTAATAAAGAGCAAATGGCAGATTAGGAAAAACACGTCATTTGGAATAACACAGCAGGGGCAGATGACTTTTCCTCAAAGCGGGGCAAAGACCACCATCTCGTAGGAACGTTAGAAAAGCCCACTCTACAGGGGCCTCATGAGCACATTTGAGATGATCACAATTATTAATTATGAAAAGTTGTTTTGAACGTGTTGCTGCAGGCGGTGTAGAGGCTTTGAAGCCTCTTTTTTTTTTTAGTGTGCGGGTGTCACTCCGTGATGTTTGCAGATGGTTCAGTCCGCTTGAATTAAACCAAACATTGTTCAGTTCATATAAAGCAGGGGTGGGCAATTCCGGTCCTCGAGGGGCAGTGTCCCTGACCCCATGACTGTGCCATCAACAGACTAGTGCAGAGCTTGGTGATGTGAAGATAATGATTGTTAATTAAAATCAGGTGTGTTGAAACAGGGAATTATCTAAAACCTGCAGGACATCGGCCCTTGAGGACAGGAATTGCCCACCCCTGAGGTAAAGCGTGCTCAATGGGCTGTTGTGGTTGTTGTAAAGGTACTCTAAAGCCTCGTTTTCACTGAGTGGTGCGGTTTGGTCCATTTGGAATGGTCCAGGAAATTCAGATCATCCAGCAGCTCGTTTTGTCCTGCTTGGCTGGTGGTTCCTCGTAGACGCAACGCTTTTAATGTCGTTTGAGAGAAGACTGAAGGCGGTGAAGAGGAATACAGTCGCTTTCATGGCGCTTTGTTGTAGCAGCGCCATGCAACCTACAACCAACAGGGGCCCACAAAAGGGTACGGTTTGGTCCGCGTAATGGGTCCCTTTTTTTAAAAATGGAAACCATCAAAATACCGTACGGGACAGTACCACTCAGTGGAAACGAGGCTTTGGCATGCAAGCTTAAAAGGTTTTAGACAAACACGATACATGCAGAACTGGTTAAGGTAGTTACTGGCTGGCGGCTGACTGGTTTTTACCAGCGCTCCCTCAGTGCCGCCCAGTAGAAGAAGCTCCTGCGTCCAGTTTAGACTGCAAACCCAGCAAGCAGCTTTCAGCTGGGGTTCCTTCACATGTGGCGCTGAATGTCACACTAGTGCTTTGACTTACCTCACTGCTGTCATCAAATCAGCTCTCTGCTGCTCACAGCCATCCAGCCCCTGTCTGTTTAGCAGACGTGGTTGATGGAAGACACCTGTATTTATCCGTTAGGGTTTGGTGTCGTGGCCGAGCTGAGGCAGAGACACGTGCACACACACGTGCACACACACCGGTCATGATGGCGGCTGACCTTTCTGCTCTCTGCGGCTGTTTAAAGGCTTCTACACAAAGCCAGTAAGAACAGCTGACCTGCTCTCAGAAGATGAGAGGAAACCCAACAACTGCGTCTTCGTCTCCGTGGACCGGCTACCTTCAAAGGCGGTACTAACAATGCAGGCTGGAAGCATGGTAACGGGGCTAATGGAGGCCAGCTCACATGGAGCCGTTGGGTGGTGAGCAGCTGCTGGGAGCATTGACCACATCTAGAAACAAAGACTGCCAAAGCTGCTGCTTCTCACAATAAAACCCGACCTGTGGGGCTGGGGGGTGAGCGTGGATGTCCCGCTGCAGGCTGGGAGTCGGGTCGGCTGGGTGGAGGCAACTCCCCATGTTCGTGTGGTCACTCGATGAAACCAGGACCCGCAGCAGGGTAACCTCTCAGCCATGCTTGGTCACCCCCAATTGGATGGGTCACAGTGAGCATGTGCGAAGCAGCTCCTGCTTTGATCACGGAGCAGCAGCTCTGGCCTCTCGTCTCTCTGTCCCGCTTCGTCTCATCAGCCTGCTGTTGCAAAGGCCTCCCTCCATTTTTCTGCTTCCTTTTTTTTCTCCTCCAGATTCCTTCACTTCACTTTTGTTTCCTTTTTGTTGTCGATTTGTGTCCAAAACAGAACAAAGGGGACCTGGCTGCAGAGAAGATGACGCCCAGACATCATTAGCCAAACACGGAAATTCTACAACCCCTGACTACTAAAAGACTAGATAGTGCGGCGTTATGTAGTGCCCTGAATTTTAAAAGCATTCAGACACCACGCTCACTCCTTTTTTTCTTTTAAACGGCGGATATGACGTCATCGATTTTACGAAGTTAATTTCTAATTGAAATGAACCGGTGTGCCCTGGGAAATGACCTATTTTCACTGATGTAAAAACATTTTCCATCTCCAGGATTTCAGCTCTGTGTTCATCCAAACAAACCCTGATAAAACACTGAGTAGTTAGGAATATGAAAGATCATAAAATACTTTTTTCTTTGTGTTTATTTGATTCTATTAAAGACATTTTGCTAAGAATGACGGTACCGCGATTTAGCTGCAGCTATACCTGTTTGTGGAAAAGTCCCGCCCCTTTAACTGTCTCCACCAATCATTCTTGGAGGCTTAATCACATGTCATCAGTCTGACCAATCAGAAGTGGTTAAAGTCTTCACTTCCTTGTTCTGATTCTGCTCATAAAGTCTCTCAGTTCCAACTAAAATACCAGCTAAAGCTCGTCTTTAGTGGTGTAGCTTTCCACAGAATCCGGTGTCAGACCGTGGAACAAGAGAACAAAACCATGAAGCTCAGAGAAGAGAGTCTGTCTGCATCACTACATCTCCCATGATGCATCGGGTTAAAGTGACAGCGTCTCTGTGCTACAATGAGTTTTCCCTGTTAAACGTCTTGAAACCACAACGAACTCTCATCAACCAATTTTTCAATCTTCTAACTTAACTGTTATTCCATCTTTTAGAAAAAACAGCTGCAGCTTCCAGCTTTTTCTGCCACAATTATCACAAAAATGTACACGAGATTGTGGAGGGACTGTAGATCAATACAGACTATGAGTTTCTCCTTTTTTTTTTTTTTTTTTGTGATGCTGGTATGCAGCAGGATTTTTGTCAAGGTTAAAGTGTGCCGTGGCTCATAAAAGGTTGAAAAACACTGGCGTAAGGAGTTGCGGTCAGAGCAATGCAGGTTCAGACAGACACCTCTGGTGTTGAAGTTTTAAAGTGTGAAACAGAAGACGAAAACAACACACAACTGTTAGAAGACCATGGGTGTGTTTGTAACATCTCTGTAAAAGTGATTTTGTTGATAAAACCGAATAAAGAAGCAAAGAAAGAGATTCTGTCGCAGAGTTTCCAACAGCTGTTCTGCATTTGTGTGCACTGATAAATTCCGGATGGAACTACTTTAATGGAGTTCCCTCACAGCCTTCTGGGATTCTGCTGAAAACGTCACCCCTCATACTGTTATGTCTGAGTGAACTAAATGATCCTCCAAATCAGTCAAAACCTTCTGAAAACCTTAGAGAGTGGCTTGAAGCTGAAAAACAGCTGATGACTGCGTCACTGAGGAGCAAGAAGTGAGGAGGAGGAGGAGGAAGAGGCGGTGGTCCTGGAGGCTAACAAGGCATGCTGGGAGCCATGTGTCACGACGGACATGACAAGCTTGACCTTGGAGTCGGTCAACACGCCCCCGCCTTCCCACTCATTCCCCCCCTCTTTCATTTCCATCCCTTCTCCTCCTGAACGTCAGATTTCTCTGCGCTTTGTGCTGTGTGGAAAAGACACGAAACGTGTGGCGAGCTCGGAGACGGGCGCCAAAGACCTGCTGGTCCGTGTTTGATGATGTGATGGAAAAGGTCACTAAAAGTTCAACGCAGCCATTTTAAGATGGCCAATCCTAATATTTATCGGGGGAAAAATAGGCTGGGCACTCATTAGAGAGAGGCAATTAAAAAAAGTTCACTCGTTACCATGGTAACACTTATCAGGTTTCCTTATTAACCATAACATCTGCCAGTAATAGAGGAGTAGTACATGTGTCTGTGATGCTCCTGGATGGATACACAACAGTTTCAGTGTCTACACAACCATTAGGTGTTGTTGTTGTGAGAGTTGGGGAGGAGAAACGTGAAATGAACTGAGACCTTCCTTCAGTTAGCTTGTTTCTGTTTTTTTCACATTTTATTTCAAAATAGGTTTTTATAGGTTTTATCTTGAGGAGGTATAATTAACCGTGAGTTTGTGTATTTGCCTCCTGTCTGTGAGTGTGTGGATGTGTGAAATGAAGTGTGTGTGTGTGTGTGTGTGTGTGTGTGTGTAGGTGTGTGTGTGTGTGTGTGTGTGTGTGTGTGTGTGTGTGTGTGTGTGTGTGTGGGTGTGTGTGGGTGTGTGGGTGGGTGTGTGTGTGTGTGTGTGTGTGTGTGTGTGTGTGCGCGCGTGTGTGTGTGTGTGTGTGTGTGTGGGTGTGTGTGGGTGTGGGTGTGGGTGTGGGTGTGTGAGCAGGGTAATTGGAACATGAAGCACTTCCAGGATTTATCAATGGCATTGCATTCGTTGTAATTAAAGCTTTTTCTTTTTAATAATCTTTGTGTGGGGGCTGTAATGAGTACAGCCATTTACATTTTAAAGGGACCTTAGTGTTTTTGTGTTTGGAATAATTTTTTAAGTCGGGCACTCTCTGCCCACTCCTAAACATAGTTGGCTTCTGACCACTCTTTGCTATGAAGACATGCTCTGTAATCAGGGTGGGGGTGGGGGTGGGGGGGGGGTATAATCAATGTTATTCATTTGCTGCACTGTTTCAGATTAGGCCAGGACCACTCTGTTACCTTTAGCGCCTTCCTTCATTAGTGCAGCATCATTAATTAGCACCGTCTGCTAATGAAAGCCTCTCTTAATTGCCAATTGAGAGATAAGGGTTAAATGAAGACTTCAGTTATAGCTTTGTGTGTGTGTGTGTGTGGGGGGGGGGGGGGTTCTCCTGAATCCTTCCTACATCAGGAAGGCCCAATCAACCTTTATTAGCTTCTTAACCAGCAGAGTTAGGCTTTTAAGGAGAACAATCCAGGAGCGTTGTCAAGAGCAGGTTAGACGCAGACACCTCTAACAATACGTGCTCTCTTTGATCAATAACAGAAATGGTTGTACTTCTTTTCCTCAGCTGGGACGACTACAGAGCCCTCCCCTGCAGCTCCGCCCCCTCCTGAGGCTCAGCCAATAGAAACCAAAGCTCCTGAAGAGGAGATAGATGTGACGGATGATGACATCACTGCAGGTAAAGGCCATATATAGATATATATATTCATCACTATGACATGCTAGTACTTTTTTCTAGACTAATATCTTAGGGACATTTGAGAAGTCTCACTAACTCTGTTATGTAATCCTTTAAATTTACCAGAAGTTCTCAAATCAATTTGGTTAGATTGAGCAAAGAATCCATGTTTGTCCGTGTATCTTGTATCATGCTACATCAGCTACAGCTAAAACAAAAGAATCTATCCGGTAATCTAGTCTCTGATAGAAAGCGCAAACAGACCTTCATGAGTTGAAATGTTAGCAGTCTTGGTAACGCTAGGACTAATGAGACACAGAGGTTGGCCTTTGTGGTTCTGGTAGCGTTGTGCATAAACGTTGTTTATCGTGGGGGGGTTACGTTCTAAAAACAACCTGCGATAGATGGAATCCACACAGTGGGATCATGTTTTAAGGCTGTAAAACACCTCGCTACACACTTTACCCTTATCTGGTAAACTCTGCCAGTTGGTTTGTTCAAGATTGGATCTTAACCCGCTTGGTTTTTAATACAGTTTAGCACTCATACCTTGACAACACACACACACACACACACACACACACACACACACACACACACACGTGGAAACCACTGAGAGAAACTACACAACAGTTCTTAGAGAAGATTTCCTGAATGTTTTCATCACACACACGTTAGGGGAGACACACCATGTGTGTTATTTCATCATGAACGTTGTGTCATTGTTGCAGAGATTTAGTGGTTGTCCAGAAATTATTTATTATATTTTCTTATTGTGTTGTGGAAATGAAAAAAGCTGCCATCGTTATAGTTTTGCAGACAACTGTCCTTCCTTTTGCCATCCTTCCATCCCAGAGATCAGTCAATATCACAAATGTGTAGTACAATTTATCATTTCTCACAGCTCATCTTTCTACTATTGACAGGCAGACCATTTTTTTTTTTCCCCTCCGGTCTCTGCTGTATTAAATCTGTTAGCAGACGCCTCAAACGCTGTAAAATCTGATCCTTCGCTCCACTGGCTTTCTTTGTTTGTTGTGCTTCTCTGATTAAATCCACCGTTTGAATTTTATTCGGGAAAGCAGCAGGAAGAAGAACGTCTCTGTCAAACTAAATTAGGAAAAAGCTCCATTTATATGGCCAAGCAGGTTAGAAACGTGGACTCTGACCGTTAGTTTTCAGGGCATAGCAATCCATTTAAAGGATCTTTACTTTGCTGGAGTCAGATTTGGAGACTGTGCATCATTTTATACAGAAATTACTCCAAAAAAACATTGACAGGCACACGTCAATGAAACTAGGGTTTTTACCGTGTTCCTGTAGCATTTTCTCATGTTATAGGACATTTAGAAGATAAATTAAGATTACAACTGCGTTTCTGAGTTCTTTATTAAAATCCTGATAAATTAGGAGCAGATTCCAAAAACCTTGTTTGAAAAAGCTCTCAGTTGTAACGAACGTCTTTGTTTTCCTCATCTGTGCTGGAATCTGGATCAGAACTGGACGGCTGGATAACTATGATATTGCTGCCATTTTGGTTGAACTGCTAATGTTAGGTTCAGCTGTGAGGGGCTGTAAGCTAGCAGGAGAGTGTAAACAAAGGGATGATGGGATGTCAGCGGAGGCTTACTCTCACGCAGAAACTATGTCCCAGAAATCTTTTTTTTTCTGGCTAAAACTGTGTAGTTCTAATTAAAAGACCACTAGAAACCCTTGAAAATAGATCATAAAATGATTGGAGCACAACTCTAGAGCCACTAAGTGGTACGGTCTGGTCTGGTCCTACTCCAATCATTTGAGCATTTCCAGTAAAAAATGGACCCGCTAAACCGGACCAAACCATACCAAGGCGGAGCTACTGTTGAAACCTGTTGAATGGCTGAAGGTCATTATGAAAAAAGAAAGAAAGCATCTGTATTCGTCTTTGCCGCCCTCAGTCTTCTCTCAAACAACATGAAATGCTTTGTACCTACGAAGAACCAAAAGCCAAGCTGGAAAAAACAAGTTGCTGGATGACCTCCATTGTTGTTGTTGTTGTTAGCTTCACGCCGCATGCACCGTGACGGTCCAACCTGTAGTGTAAATGCTCACCTGCTGCGCTGATCTACATACATTTAGTGCTTTATTTTAATGTTTTATTTATATATATACTTGCATTTTAATATCATTAGTTATTTTACCAAAATTCTGGATTCTGATTGGCCGCTGAGTGTGGATTAACAAGTGAAAATGTACACCTAAAAAAGTAGTTCCGGTCACATATCCTAAATGTTCTGTATCACTGCGCTGGCTTCTTTAAAACAAACTTTATCTTCTTCATCTGAAAAAGAACCAGTGGTAAGAGGAGAACTTTCTCTCTGAACTGATGCTTTATTTAACACAGCGTGATCATCAGCATAGAGATGTTTCCTTTGCTGCTGCTGCTCCCTCAACTCATCTGGATGAAGCTTGCCCGCTGGACTATTTAAACATGTTGTAGTTGTAGAGTTAGATAAGTTAATTCTTCTCTAAAAGTTCTGGTCCATCACCTGTCTGTCCTGGGGGAGGATCCCTCCTTCATGTGGACAACCCTGAGGTTTCTTCTCTTGTTTTTTTTTTAGGAGTTTTTCCTAACCGTGTAGGAGGGTCTAAGGGCAGGGATGCCCAGTTTAGTTTAGTCTGGTTAGTTTAGTATTTTCCTGTTGAATTTTATGTATTCATGATCCTTTTTGATTGTATGTTTACTTTACAATTACCGGTACAAAGCCCATTGAGACGACTGCTGTTGTCATTTTGGACTATACAAATAAAAGGGAATTGAATTGATTTAAGCAGCGCGATTTTATAACGCTTCACGTTACAAATGGTCCTCTTTTTGTGCAAAAAGTGATCTAAACGATCCGGTTGAATATTTATTTCTTTTGTAAGTGACCGTGGTATAATGGGCTTTGAAGTGTGCATTATCAGAAAGTAACGGAAACCTGAACCGTCTGACGCGAATGGACACTTCTTCGGCCATTATCCCTTACTTATTAGTTGTTTTTTCAATACTTAGATTTTTGCTTTTGTCAAATGTCCAAAAGAATATAACACCAAGTCAAAGATTTAGTTAAATGAAAACAGATGTGTGAGTGATGATGGAATTCATAGGAATCCAGGATTCATATAAAGCGACAAATGAATAATTACTATTTGATTGTAACATTTCTTGATTACACTATTTTGGTTAAATTTAATTGTATGTTTTTAAAGTAAAAATCATTTTTGGGGTCTCTTTCTTTGTAACGGCGCTTCGGTCCGCGCAGCATCGGCACACAGTCCTGTCATTACACACAGAAGGTGATAAGTGACAGAAATGATGAACAAATGCATGTGTGATGAAAGGAAGGAGGAGGACAAGAGATACGAGGACAAAGAAGAAGAAGCAGAACAGAGATGTCGACAGCTGTGCAGACACTTGGCTGCAGGCTGTTTCCACGGCGATAGACTATTCTCATCATTTTGTTGTCTCCCTCCTCCCTAGAACACACACACACACACACACACACAATTCAGGATGTGCAGGTGACAACAGTTGTTGCTCAGTGATTCAGCTGCAATTCCTCCCACAGCCATCAGCACACACACACACATGCACACCCACACACACACACACACATACACACACACAGACAATACAGTGCTCAAACAAACACGCACTGTAATTATGTCCCTCGTGGTATTGAGAGATGTCATTAGGATCCACATCACTGGGTATCACACTCGTGCACACACACACACACACTCTGACACACACGTGCACACACACACATGTAATCACTGCAGGCATGATAGATGGCAAAGAATTATTGTGCCAAAGTCATTTTCAGTCTAAAGACATGGGCTGTGAAAAGTCGTGAATAGATTTCTGGATGACTGTTTTGGTTGGATGTCTCGGACAGCCCAGCGCCTCTGTGGGATCCCACAGACGGATGCGTTGGTCCGTCTGCAGGTCCTTAAGGTGGAAGTGTGGGATCCTGCAGACGGATGCGTTGGTCCGTCTGCAGGTCCTTAAGGTGGAAGTGTGGGATCCTGCAGACGGATGCGTTGGTCCGTCTGTGGAATCCTACAGACGGATGCGTTGGTCCGTCTGTGGAATCCTGCAGATGGATGCGTTGGTCCGTCTGTGGGATCCTACAGACGGATGCGTTGGTCCGTCTGTGGAATCCTGCAGACGGATGCGTTGGTCCGTCTGTGGCATCCTGCAGACGGATGCGTTGGTCCGTCTGTGGGATCCTGCAGACGGATGCGTTGGTCCGTCTGTGGGATCCTGCAGACGGATGCGTTGGTCCGTCTGTGGAATCCTGCAGACGGATGCGTTGGTCCGTCTGTGGCATCCTGCAGACGGATGCGTTGGTCCGTCTGTGGCATCCTGTAGACGGATGCGTTGGTCCGTCTGTGGAATCCTGCAGACGGATGCGTTGGTCCGTCTGTGGAATCCTGCAGACGGATGCGTTGGTCCGTCTGTGGAATCCTGCAGACGGATGCGTTGGTCCGTCTGTGGCATCCTGTAGACGGATGCGTTGGTCCGTCTGTGGCATCCTGCAGACGGATGCGTTGGTCCGTCTGTGGGATCCTGCAGATGGATGCGTTGGTCCGTCTGTGGGATCCTGCAGACGGTTGCGTTGGTCCGTCTGTGGAATCCTGCAGACGGATGCGTTGGTCCGTCTGTGGGATCCTGCAGACGGATGCGTTGGTCCGTCTGTGGGATCCTGCAGACGGTTGCGTTGGTCCGTCTGTGGGATCCTGCAGACGGATGCGTTGGTCCGTCTGCAGGACCTTAATGTGGAAGTGGGGCTTGAAACGCGGCTAATTCCTCAGACCTTGTTGAGTCTAAAGCTGGAGAGGGAAACCACAGCTCTACGCTAGAGGGAAGGCTGGCTCCACCCATCTCTGCTTCAGCTCATCTTGGATGGGGGGAGTGACTGCAGAGAGGTCAGAGGTCACAGTTTGACCCCAACCACCACTTTCCTCACACTCTTCCACCTTTGTGTGTGCTGCAGGGCATTTCTTCCTCTGCAGGATGCAGGAGTGGATGCTGTGGGTCTGTCCTCATCATGTCCGCTTGATGGGATTTAGTTTTTCTGAAATAAAAGCGTTGATATAAGTTTTGCTGTCAGAAGCAGATCCTCGGTTTCTGTTTGGGGGGGGAGGACAGCCGTCAGATTTAGGATTCTGTATCCTTCCCTCCTCACCTACTTCCCTCTCAGTGCAAGCGGTCCACCATGATGGAGGTCAAAGGCCAGGGCGACCCCCCCCCTCTTGGTCATTAGCTCAGTTGGGATTTGGTTAGCCGAAACGCCGACCTCCCTCATTAATCTAATACTGAGAGCTGGGGGGGGGTCACAGATCAGATTTCTGCTCAGAACAGATGAACGGACGGAGAGATGAAGGTTCAGAGTGTGACCGCTAGGATTGGTCCCGATGATTGCGTTGTGTCATGCAGCAGCTGCTGGAGAACACGACTGTTGAACAGTGAGGCTGTTGTCCATAAATGAATGAACGGTGTGAAGGAATGTAACGCTGGTTTCTCTGGTGTACAAACAGCTGGAACAGAGTATCAGACAGGAACGTGTGCTCAAATAAAACAAAATCTGAAATGTCTCCATATTGAACTCTATTGTAGTGTTGTCTTTGTTGTGTAACATAGTTTGATCCTGTGGTTTAAAATGAGGAGAACTAACAAGTTCCAACAATCTAGTTCTATATATTTACTCAGCTCATCATCTGCCGGCTGTGATGCTGAACCTGAGGTTCATTAGGAAGAAGAAGAAGAAGAAGAAGAAGAAGAAGAAGGGGTGTGGGACCGTTTTTGTGCATCTGTGTGTAGAAATGTTGTCTGAGAGTGTCTACACAGGTTTGTGTTAGGCTGAGGCAGCTATAGAAACATACCTGTCATTCACCAAAGCTTGATTCCAGAACCCGTTAGAAACCCGACTTTCTGTTGGAATCATTTTTTTTCCATTACAAAATTCATGTAGGGCTTTCTGTGTTTGTGTTTGTTTGTTTTTTAATCCCTCTGAGCCCACGGAAATGTTCTGATGAATCCTCCAACTCCCTGAACATAGATTCAGTTCTCACTTTTAAAACAATTAATATTTCACACAAACACAAACCAAATGGAAGTGTTTCCACTTCATTGTGACAAGGAGCAGAGAATTGGGCTGAGTGACCAACGTCCCACTGACCAACGTCCCCCTGACCGCCGTCCCCCTGACCAACATCCCACTGACCGCCATCCCACTGACCAACGTCCCACTGACCGCCGTCCCCCTGACCAACGTCCCACTGACCGCCATCCCCCTGACCAACATCCCACTGACCGCCATCCCACTGACCAACGTCCCACTGACCAACGTCCCACTGACCGCCGTCCCCCTGACCGCCATCCCCCTGACCGCCGTCCCCCTGACCGCCGTCCCCCTGACCATCGTCCCACTGACCGCCGTCCCCCTGACCGCCGTCCCCCTGACCAACGTCCCACTGACCGCCGTCCCCCTGACCGCCATCCCCCTGACCGCCATCCCCCTGACCGCCATCCCCCTGACCAACGTCCCCCTGACCGCCGTCCCCCTGACCAACGTCCCCCTGACCACCGTCCCACTGACCAACGTCCCCCTGACCAACGTCCCCCTGACCGCCGTCCCCCTGACCAACGTCCCCCTGACCACCGTCCCCCTGACCGCCGTCCCCCTGACCGCCGTCCCCCTGACCGCCGTCCCCCTGACCAACGTCCCCCTGACCACCGTCCCCCTGACCAACGTCCCACTGACCGCCATCCCACTGACCGCCATCCCCCTGACCGCCATCCCCCTGACCAACGTCCCCCTGACCGCCGTCCCCCTGACCAACGTCCCCCTGACCGCCATCCCCCTGACCGCCGTCCCCCTGACCGCCGTCCCCCTGACCAACGTCCCCCTGACCAACGTCCCCCTGACCGCCGTCCCCTGACCGCCGTCCCCCTGACCAACGTCCCCCTGACCACCGTCCCCCTGACCAACGTCCCACTGACCGCCATCCCACTGACCGCCATCCCCCTGACCGCCATCCCCCTGACCAACGTCCCCCTGACCCGCCGTCCCCTGACCAACGTCCCCCTGACCGCCATCCCCCTGACCGCCGTCCCCCTGACCGCCGTCCCCCTGACCATCGTCCCCCTGACCGCCGTCCCCCTGACCGCCGTCCCCCTGACCAACGTCCCACTGACCGCCGTCCCCCTGACCGCCATCCCCCTGACCGCCGTCCCCCTGACCGCCGTCCCCCTGACCTCCGCCGTCCCATCCCCCTGACCGCATCCCCCTGACCAACGTCCCCCTGACCGCCGTTCCCCCTGACCAACGTCCCCCTGACCACCGTCCCACTGACCAACGTCCCCCTGACCAACGTCCCCCTGACCGACGTCCCCCTGACCGCCGTCCCCCTGACCGCCGTCCCCCTGACCGCCGTCCCCCTGACCAACGTCCCCCTGACCGCCGTCTCCCTGACTGCCGTCCCCCTGACCGCGGTCCCCCTGACCGCCGTCCCCCTGACCAACGTCCCACTGACCGCCGTCCCCCTGACCGCCATCCCCCTGACCGCCATCCCCCTGACCAACGTCCCCTGACCGCCGTCCCCCTGACCGCCGTCCCCCTGACCAACGTCCCCCTGACCACCGTCCCCCTGACCAACGTCCCACTGACCGCCGTCCCCCTGACCGCCATCCCCCTGACCGCCATCCCCCTGACCAACGTCCCCCTGACCGCCGTCCCCCTGACCAACGTCCCCCTGACCACCGTCCCCCTGACCACCGTCCCACTGACCGCCATCCCACTGACCGCCATCCCCCTGACCGCCGTCCCACTGACCGCCATCCCCCTGACCGCCCGTCCCACTGACCGCCGTCCCCCTGACCGCCCGTCCCCCTGACCGCCGTCCCCCTGACCGCCATCCCCCTGACCAACGTCCCCCTGACCACCGTCCCCCTGACCAACGTCCCCCTGACCAATGTCCCCCTGACCAACGTCCCCCTGACCGCCTTCCCCCTGACCGCCATCCCCCTGACCAACGTCCCCCTGACCGCCGTCCCCCTGACCGCCATCCCCCTGACCGCCATCCCCCAGACCAACGTCCCACTGACCAACGTCCCCCTGACCACCGTCCCCCTGACCACCGTCCCCCTGACCAACGTCCCACTGACCGCCATCCCCCTGACCGCCATCCCCCTGACCGCCATCCCCCTGACCGCCATCCCCCTGACCAACGTCCCACTGACCAACGTCCCCCTGACCAACGTCCCCCTGACCGCCGTCCCCCTGACCGCCATCCCCCTGACCGCCGTCCCCCTGACCACCGTCCCCCTGACCAACGTCCCCCTGACCAACGTCCCCCTGACCGCCGTCCCCCTGACCGCCATCCCCCTGACCGCCATCCCCCTGACCAACGTCCCACTGACCAACGTCCCCCTGACCACCGTCCCCCTGACCACCGTCCCCCTGACCACCGTCCCCCTGACCGCCATCCCCCTGACCACCGTCCCCCTGACCACCGTCCCCCTGACCACCGTCCCCCTGACCGCCATCCCCCTGACCGCCATCCCCCTGACCGCCATCTCCCTGACCAACGTCCCACTGACCAACGTCCCCCTGACCAACGTCCCCCTGACCGCCGTCCCCCTGACCGCCATCCCCCTGACCAACGTCCCCCTGACCAACGTCCCCCTGACCACCGTCCCCCTGACCAACGTCCCCCTGACCAACGTCCCCCTGACCGCCATCCCACTGACCACCGTCCCCCTGACCGCCATCCCACTGACCGCCGTCCCACTGACCGCCATCCCCCTGACCGCCGTCCCACTGACCGCCGTCCCCCTGACCGCCATCCCCCTGACCGCCATCCCCCTGACCAACGTCCCACTGACCGCCGTCCCCCTGACCAACGTCCCACTGACCGCCATCCCCCTGACCAACGTCCAACTGACCGCCGTCCCACTGACCGCCATCCCCCTGACCGCCGTCCCCCTGACCGCCATCCCCCTGACCGCCATCCCCCTGACCAACGTCCCACTGACCGCCGTCCCCCTGACCAACGTCCCACTGACCGCCGTCCCCCTGACCAACGTCCAACTGACCGCCATCCCACTGACCGCCATCCCCCTGACCGCCGTCCCACTGACCGCCGTCCCCCTGACCGCCGTCCCCCTGACCGCCATCCCCCTGACCGCCCGTCCCACTGACCGCCATCCCCCTGACCGCCCGTCCCACTGACCGCCATCCCACTGACCGCCGTCCCCCTGACCAACGTCCAACTGACCGCCATCCCACTGACCGCCATCCCCCTGACCGCCGTCCCACTGACCGCCGTCCCCCTGACCGCCGTCCCCCTGACCGCCATCCCCCTGACCGCCCGTCCCACTGACCGCCATCCCCCTGACCGCCCGTCCCACTGACCGCCATCCCACTGACCGCCGTCCCGCTGACCAACGTCCCACTGACCGCCATCCCCCTGACCGCCGTCCCCCTGACCGCCGTCCCCCTGACCGCCGTCCCACTGACTGCTGTTTCCGGCTGGCAATGATGTGTTTGACGCTGCTACAAGAGCTTGCAGTTTGATAAAGATGTAAAGCTGTGATGACAAGGATTTATTTATAAAAAAACGTTTTAAAATGAAATATTGTATAATAGTGTAGCACAAATATACCTTGTACTCATTTTAGAATTTCTACTTCCATTTTCTGAGTTTTCCACATATTTGGATGATATTTATCATGTCTGGTACGTTCTGATTTTTGGAAACCTAATCAAGAAAAGTTCAGGATGACTTTAGAGTTTTAAACGGATCGAATGACTTTGACTGAGTGTCTTCAGGCATTTATAGCTTCCACCAGCTTTGGGGCGGAGCCTAATGACCAATGGGAGGGAAATGATGAGCCCTCAAACAGTTTTAGACTGTTTGGAAACTCCTTTGCTCGTCTTTTGCTGCCAACAGAGATGCAGAGATTCACCCCCTCCCCAGTTTTAAATGTAAGATTGAATGTTTGAATGTGAGCACCGTCAATGAAGTGAGCGTTTTGTGAGGATGTCATTTGAATGTGGTCAAACTGGGCTTTTATGTTGTAAAGGAAGCAGTCTGACTTACTGGACCTGCAATACCCAGAGAGAATGATTCTGACTGTTAGTTTATAAACTGCTTCATCAGGAGCCGTTTCTACCTTTTATGCTCCGTCTCCTCTTTGGGAAGGGGATTTCTTTTCCCGCTGGCTTTGCTTTTCACGCACGGGGAGCTCTTTGACATGTCTGTGCATTAAAGGGGAGTGACTAAGCTGCTCTGGCTATAATTCCAAAATAATTGTTTCTTTATGAAGAGGGGATGAGAAAGTGGCTGCCCGGTGTTTCTGCAGCAGAGAAGTGAACATCCAGAGTCGTATTTGTCAGACTTCTCCATTAACTGCATAAATGGGACGGCTGCAGAGAAACCAAACATAATACACCGATTACAATCCTGTTGGCTGATAAATTCAACTGCAGGCAAACATCAAGTTCTGTCTGAAATATCCCTGAAAAATGCAGTAACTTTGGGTAAAACCCAAACAATAATCCCTATGTTTTCTCTGTTTGTCTCTCTGTTTCTATTTGCTTGGGTGAAATAAACAAACGTGGCGTTATTCTGTTATGGTCACTCACTCATCACACCGAGGTCAATCAGGCTCTTAAAGTGTAAAACCTTTTCCTTTTTGTTTCTTTGTTGAACTATTTACTGCAAACATTGATATGAAAACACAGCCCCCCCAGCCCCCCATGCTGCTCGGTAGCTGACTTTCCATGTTCTGACTGACTGAACACACCTGATCCAGGTTAGGAGCAGCAAGCCGTGTAGGGAGAGCGGGCCTGGAGTAATGACCCCAGAGGGAAGTTTCAATGAGTGAAGAAGGTTTCTATTCTAAGTAAAGATACTGACGAGCTGCAGAAAACCGGATAACGACTTGAAGACATCTTTGCTCTTCTGTGGAAAGTAGACTTTAAAACCATTCAAGTACAATAGTGGAACTCATCGTTTTCTATTACATAAACGTTTGAAGACCCTCCGTGATGGAAATTGTGTTTTAACATGTTCTTGTGAGGATGGAGGGCATAGATAAACAAATGAAGCTCAAAGTATTTCTTTATTTAATCAGGAGCAGACGAAAATGAAGAAGATCGTATTTGTGACGTAGAAACTACAATCTGTGGGCTGTAAGCTCCCGTCTCCGCCCCTTTCTGATCATCCACCTGCAGACATATAGATCATGAACGTCTTTGTTTTCCTGGTCTGAGCTGGAATCTGGATCAGAACTGGACGACTGGATGGATCTGATGCTGCTGCTGTTTTTGTTGCACCGCTAATGTTAGGTTGTGAGGGGCTGTAAGCTAGTGGGAGAGAACAAAAATGGAAAAGAAAAGTTAATAATTGTGACTAAAAATTGCGTGGTCATACAGAAAAGACCCCTGGAAATTCTGTGAAAAGGGATCAGAAGATGATCAGAGAGGGACTTTGGTTCGGAGGCCTTCCACCATCGCAGTGAAAAATCTGCTGGCTAGCTATGATGGGAAACATCTTTTACCCACAGAGGCAAGTTAACACGCTTCTCAGAGGCAAAAAAGCTAAAAATTCCTCCTGAAAAAACATTCATTATCATTACTCCTGAATAAAACAAATGTCTGTGAGGAGGGCAGAGATGAGGTTTGGATCAAATGTGAAGAAAGCTGGAGCGTGTTTTAGTGCGCTGATGCTGTTTGGTTCCGACCCCAGCTTTGCGGCTGATGGCGTCCCGTAGAACCCTGAGCTCGGCTTCGTCTGTGGACCGCCTCCAGGCCTGATGGGTGTTTATGAACCGCTGAGGGATTTCCAGCTGGCAGAAACATTTCCGATCTGTTTGGACCGAAAGTGAGCTGGAATCATGCGATCTTCTCCTCTAGAAGAATGTAGTTTGTTCTCCAAACCTGCTACTTTTAGGGATCCCTGCATGTCAATCATTGTATCCCTGACTGGTGTAGGATTTTTCCCAGAGCTGCTGAGCGCCGCCTCCTTCATTCCTGCGGGACGGGACGGCGGCTCGGTTCAGCCTGGGAACCAAGGGAACGCTGATCCGGAACAGCAGCAGGGCTGGCCTGGCTCTGCTTGGTGTCCTTTTCCGGCCAATTTCCAGTTTTTTCCGGTTTGCTGTCCAAACACCCGTTGGCCCCCCCACCCCCCCACCACATCAAAGCGCGACGCTCCCAGTGAGCAATAGTTCTTCTGTCTGTGTCTTAAGACGATAAAATACACTTAACCTTCAGATGGACTCGGCTGAGCAGAAGGGCAGCCACGGTTCGGATCTCGAATCTTTTTTCTCTATCACCTTAATTGTGTTTTCAATTATTTTCCGAGATTTTCGGTCTCCTGACATTTGCCGGAAGGACAGAGGTTACCTGGGACTCTCCTTCTCCGTCCTGCATCACCAGATCGTCTTCTGTAGCATTTCTCCAAAAACCTTTGGCTTGCAAACACTTTGACTGAGTTTTCTCTTCTCCCACACAACGTCTCCATCCTCCTCTTCCTCCTCTTCCTCCTCCTCCTCCTCCTCCTCCTCCTCCCTCTTCTTGGTTCCCACATCATTTCTTGCTGCTATTGATCCCCTCCCTCACTCCCCGGTGATCAGGTTTTACCAGTCTCCCATTGATTACCAATGGAGGCAGAGCCGAGGAGCATGCTGGGAAGCTGGTGGGGTTGCAGCTCCAGGAGGGGGAGTTGGGAAGGTTGTTGGTGTGATTTCTTCAAGAACAAAGCGGCAAAACTGTTTTGGTAAATTGAATTAGAAGGATTTCTAGCTCTGCTGCATTTATGTAAACACTGTTTTCTGATTTGAAGAAAGATGAAGATTTCCTACAATTATGTCTACATTTTTAAACTTGCAACCAAACTCAGATTAATACAGGTTAAATAAATTCTAGATGAAGAAAAAAGCCTTCTATTTTATTTATTTTTTTATTTTAGAGAAGTGCAAAGATTGTGTACTTTTGCCTCTGTTTCTTTTTTTCAACCATCTTCTTGCTGCTGATTAGCTTTTATTGAATGTTTTGGGATTTCTTCTTTATCTTTTGGCTTTGCCTCCATTTGTCAATGTTTCACCTCTAATTAATAAGTTACAAATATTTCAAAGAAGACACGAGCTCAGAACGGTTAGGAAAGAACATTCACTATATTCATATGTAACAGCAAATTGGCTGATAGATTTAACATGTGTTCCTATGTAATTAATAATTAATGCCCCTGAAACAAAGCCCCTCTCATTGTTTCAGGGGCATTTCATTGTTTCTTCTTGCCCCGACACTCTGTGCACGTCTCTGTGAAAGCGTGGACTCCACAGGTTGCTGCAGTCCAGCTTTCTGTCCGTCTTTTAATAGATTCCTTCCTTTATGGATAATGTCATTTCAGCCAGAAAGCCTTTTTTGTCCTGATCCATTTTTGGTTTTTATGAAGATTTAGCGGAGCGGAGGCTTGTTACGGAGGGGAGCTTCTCTGTCCCCCCCCTCTTTGCTTTATTGGGTTATGTTTGGGAGTCGGTTGGCTCAACAAATAGGATTTAGATACAATGTCATTATAATAGATCTGCTGGTTGCGAAGGAAGCAGATCGATAGGCTTCAAGAATCAATCAGTCTCTCGGCAGCAGGTACACACTGACAGGAAGTGATGCGGCGTGACGGCGGCCCGTAGCAGCTCAGAGACTTCACTACAGGAATAAAGAAATCCTTTTGAGCTAATGATAGTATCTAGGCGTCATATTTCCAACCTTTACGGCATAAAGTGATGCTGAAATCTCCTTTCTGGATGGCAGAACGGTTGAGAGGTTGGCTTTACTTACCGAACGCCATCGTTTGGTGAGAAAAGGAGAGCATTTTCACAGAGGAGTCTGTTGAAAACATTTGGGATTCTCTCGTAGGAATCCCAAACCTTTTGGTGCTCGACTGTTCAGCATCTTTTAAAACTAGTTTAACCTGGTCGTCATGCCGACCGAGGCCTTCTCTAACACTTCTGGGTTTACTTCAGTCAGAAAGTTTGAGAGAACTTTTGGAGAAATGTGGCTTACTGGGGGTTTCATGGAGGAGTGGACACTGAAAGTTCATCTGTGGAATGTCAGGGAGAAAAGCTGCATGTTGAGTTTTGTTTTGTGTTTGATTTTTCCAAGAGTGGAGAGATGTGAACAAAACTGAATTCCCGCCCTAACCTCTAACTACGAAAAAACGAACTAAAAGCAATTCAGACTCCACGCTCACTACGGCGGATATGACATCATCGATTTCAGTTAAAATTGAATTAAATTGAACGTTTTGCGATGATTATTTAGGGGTCCACTGTCTTCTGAAGAAAACATGTTGATGGTTTATTAACAAAAAATACATTTAAATACATTTTTTCGGTAAAAAATGTTCTGACGCAATGCATTGTGGTCTATATTCGCTGATCTAGTGAGCACCGATGCACACTGGTTTTTCACAGAGACTTGTGGGAAATTTCCAGGACTCTGGATTTTGGGATTATAGATTCAGACAGAACTGCAAAATGGCGAACGTACCATAAAGTGCACTATGTAGGGGCTAGGGTGGGAATTCTGACATACCAAATTTAGCACCACTTGATGACATCATCAATACTCGCCGGAGAGGGTAGCTGCTAGTGCTCAAAAAATGCATACGCTGTGTCCGAATTCCTTCTCTGCTCACCATATAGAGCGTTCTCCATGTTGTTGTCCTGTCTGAATCTACAATTCCCAAATCCAGTGTCCTGGAAATTTCCCTCAAGTCTCTGCGAAAAACCAGTGTGTATCGATGCTCACTACATCAGTGAATATAGACCACAATGCATTGCATCAGAGCAATTTTTGCCTAAAAAATGGATTTAAATGGGTTTTAATGTAATGTATTTTCTAAATAAACCATCAATGTTTTTGTCTTCAGAAGACAGTAGATTTGCTGTTTGAAAAAAAGAAAAAGTAGTGAGCGTGGAGCCCGAATTGCTTTTTAAATCCAGGGCACTACATAGTGCCGCGCTACATAGTTTTAGAGTTTGGGTGGGAATTCAGACGCAGCCCTAATATCAGTTTTATAACTTTAAAAAGTCACGCAAAAACAAAAGTGAAGAAATGTGTTTCTCTTCTCACCAAGCTGGTGGAGGAACATCCAGACTTAAGTCACTGCAGCACAGCCTGAAAAATAAAAATTCCGACACCACTACAGCTTCAAATGCCCCTACAATTGGAGCAATAGTGAGAGCCAGAGGGGTGGGGGCAGAATTTGGGTTGAGGTCTTGTGATGACTGAGGGCTGTACGTCTGGATCCTCTAACCTCCTCCCAGATTGTCATTTAACATGAACTGCTTTGTGTAACTTGTTCTGGACACGAGTCTCAGCAGGAGAATGAAAGGAAACCCTTTTCGTGTTTCTGGGACTCTGAGAAGTTTTCTTGACCACCGATCCTCCGACAGTGTGACGGCACAGGGAAGGGCAAAGCTGTGGGACTAGACAGAAATGTAGATGATGTCTTTGGGTTTGATCAACTTTTGATGGAGATCTTTCAGGACGCAGAGACATTCACGGACTAAAGCAGGCAGTTTGTTCCCTCCTGACTTTTTGCTTCTTTACTTTCATTTTCTTCAACAATCTGAACTTTTTAGTGATTCTAGTTGGGAGTCTATCTCTAATTCTGTTATCTACTGGCCCAGTCTGGCCCGGGGGATGGATGCCATCTGTAATCCACTTATCAGAGGCGGCCGCTGGGCCTTCTTCCAAATGACAGCTGGCCTTTAGCAATCTCATTACAAAGAGCACCAGGATACAGTATGGAGATATGGGGGGAGGGAGCTCGAGAGCAGAAATGAGCACGGCAAAGGAAAATATGACCATAAAAACTTTGACCTCAGACAAGTTCGGCTCCGTTTATAGCAACATTCTGGTCACAGCGGGTGCTTCATGAAGCAGTGATTCCCACATTCTCCTCCTCCGTACTTCAGCTACGGTCATTACCGCCGAGCAGCACCCGGACAGCGTCAACCATCAGAAATGCATGGATGGAGTTTTTTCAGTAAAACATATTTTATTTTTTACAGTAAGAAGGTGTTTTTGTTGTTGATTTCACAGTCAACACCTGTAAAGAGTCTATATTCACTTTAGAAGAAAATATCTCTACTTGGAGAAAAATCAATGTTTCCCCCTAAAATAAACAAGAAAAAAAATGCATAAAATAAAGTCAAAAAACACACCAGTTTGTCCTTGTAAAAAATACACAAAATAATTATATAAAAGTTTATTCTGTGAAAATGACAATAACTTACTTGCTGTCTTGACACTAATGATATTTTTTATTTTATAAAAGTAAGATATCTAACCAGCTTTGTAGCTAAATTGCTGTTATCAGATACTACTGCAGTACTTTGAGTCATTCTCTTTTGCAATCTCAATCCAGAAAGCATGGATCCGTGAATACAGCACCAATCAAACTTTCAACCTCAGATTTCAGCTTTTTAAAGTATTTTATTTTTTAGTTTAGGATTATGTATGTTTACTAAAGAAAAAAATGTACTAATTACTATTTTTCCAGTTAATTGATGAACAGGAACTTCCAATAAAAAAACATTTGAAACAGTTTTATAGTTTACTGGGTTTTCCTGTCATGGTTTTACTGTTTTTACTGTTGAATATACAGATATTTTTTGCAGTTTACAAACGTCTCTGAGTGGGGCTGTTCAGGCGTCGGACAAACGGCGGCGCGGCCCGCCTCTGCTTGATCCTTTAGTCTGTGCTCCGCCTGGTGAAGTCAGTCCGTTTCATGGCTTTAATGAGGTGAACTGAACATTAGCTGACTTAAGTGTACTTTTACTGTACGCCAAGTTCCCTCATGGCCGCAGACAGACTCGGATCAGGCTGCGTGCGCACAGGTAAATAGCTGCATTTAACCCTCTGACTGGAATCCATCTGTGATTTCGGTCTTCTCGGACACATTTACCCAGTCAGCTGTTTTGGGATCGGATGGCCGACCACTTTGCTGAGGTGCTGCAGTGGTTCCGATGCTTCGACCGGCTCCAAACGGGACGATAACATCTGCGTTGTGGAGGCTCTCAGGGTGCAGTTCTCACCTATAACTGAGACGGAGATGAAGTTATACAACCAGGAAGACCAAGTTCAGTGTGTTCCACTGACTTGAAGGGCAAAAATAAGTCAACACTGATTATGATTTTAGAGCAGCTTTAATGATTCCCTTTACAGTAAAAGATATTTTCTTGATATTTGAAGGTTGTAAAGGTTTAAACTTCCAGCATGAATCTGTGGTGCTGTGGAGAAGGCTGGGAATTCAGGACTCAGCGGAAAAAAGTGCAGCAAAAGGGGAAAAAGGTTAGCATAAGGTGACAAAGGAAAAAAAAAAAGTATAAACTGACAGTAAAAAAGGAAAATGACGAGAAATCTATGCAGTAATGACAGACGAGGCGATGTTAGGAGTCTCCAATGAGCTCAGACAGAATTCAATGACGTTACAGCGCCAGCTTGTCTCAAACCAAACTCTCAGTTCTCATTCAAGTCTTTCCAAACATTCCCGGTCATTATAGTCCACTACAGTCCTGAATATTCCAGTAAGGCTGCGTTATATCAAATGTATAAGTCACTAACAAATTAGTTCTATTGTAACAAAATAAAAGTAAAATAAAAGAGATGTGTGAAGTAAATGTAGAAATTCAGTGATCTATTTTTAAAGAAAGTTTAAAATTGATGAAGAAGTTAGAATTCCTGCTTTTATGACTGGTTAGTTTTTTATTTTCTGATAGAACCTGTGAGGACATGAACTCCGTCTGTAGACCCAGCAACGGTCCAGTGCGGCCTCGTCAGCCACCGTGTGACGATCAAAAAGGGAAAAAAGTCCTGCAGAGGCCGCCGATCCATTTATTACAGCGCTCCAACAAACGCATCCCGGCCTCCTGTGTGTGTGTGTGTGTGTGGGTGTGCCTGTACCATACAAACGTGCAATAACAGTGTGCACACACATCGAGACAAAGATAGTAAGGAGGGGAAGGGGACAGGGAGATGTGTGTGTGGTTGCACACACCCAAACGCACACTCAGACACACACAGGCTGTTTTTATGTAGTCCTTATTGAGCCTTTGATCCAGAGTGTGTAAGGAGCCCCCCGTCCCGCTGTGAGCTACACATTCGGCGCTGGCGCACACTCGGGGCTGCAGCGGCTCCCGCTGAGTCCACCCTGTCGCACGCGCGCTTACAAAAGAGTTTATTTTCGGTGAACACAAAGAAAGGGCACGCCCACACGCACACAAACGTTTGCACGTGTGCAGACGCCTTCCAGGGCTCTGCCAACACAACCGGCTGTGTGTTTAAATGTGTTTGCACTGTGACTAAAGGCCTCCAGCGCCACAATGGGACGTGTGCCTGTGTGTGCGCGTGTGTGTGCATGTCGTGATTAATGCCCGGACAATGGAAGTGTGCCTGCTCAGTTGTTATCAGCTCACAGGAGACTCACATCCCTGCTGCTTTTTTTTTTCAACCTCCTTTCAAAAATGAAATGGACTGAAAGAATTGAAGCGGTAGAAAAAAGGTTCCTCACCTTTCACTCCACAGAAACATCCAACACAACCCTGTTATTTTAGGACTGCAGCAATATTTAGTCGTTTTAACCCAGAAAGATCATTTCTCCTTTATGTTTTTTTAGTTTGCATGAATTATCTTCACTGTGAAACCAGCATTCATGCACTAATGTCCTGTTATGCAAATCTATGAAGGCCCAGTTTTAGATTTCATTGATGGATCATAAGTTTTTACTTGTGATCCAGAGTTTGTTGCATTTCCGTTGGAATTGTTACCACATCCAACTCAAATAGCCACTCAGGTTTTTGGCTTATTATGAAAAATATGAGAAATAACATTAAACTTAAAACATTGGAAGATACCAACTTGTTGTTTTTTCGTTTTTATGTTATTGTTAAGGTTGGACCCAAATTAAATCTGTTACAATTCTTTCAAATATAGAAACACCATTGTGTAAAAAGCTAAAAGTTGTTCTGATGCTTCTGCATCTCAACCATGAAACTGATCCAGCCTTCCCTTCATCTTCCCTCCAGGCTGTCTGTCCAACCTCCCTCCAAACGCCAAGAAGATCTCCAACTCTTACGAGGAGCGTCGCAAGCAGGCCACTGCCATCGTGCTCCTTGGAGTGATCGGGGCGGAGTTTGGTGCTGAGATCGAACCCCCAAAAGGTTCAGGAAGAAATCGGCCCGGCGGACTGGCGCCTGAAGGTTTCGGGCCCACCAGCGGAGCGTCGTCTAACTACTCGCTGGCTAGACACACATGTAAGTACACGTGTGGATGGATTACTTGGACTAAATTAGTAGTTTTGTTTTCATTTGTTTCATGACAACGGAAAGGTCAGACTGTCTGAACGCTTTGCTCCTTTTTTCTGTGAGTATCGTATTCTCTAGAGCGACTTGTACTCTAGAGCGACTTGTACTCTAGAGCGACTTGTACTCCAGAGCAACTTGTAATCCAGAGCGACTTGTACTCCAGGGCGACTTGTGCTCCAGAGCGACTTGTACTCTAGAGCGACTTGTGCTCTAGAGCGACTTGTGCTCTAGAGCGACTTGTGCTCTAGAGCGACTTGTACTCCAGAGCGACTTGTTCTCCAGGGCGACTTGTACTCCAGGGCGACTTGTACTCAGGAAAATAAGGTATTCAGTCTTTAGGTTTCATTATCTGGTAAGTAATTCTTGCTCATAATCTCGAGATGTTTTAAGATTTCAATTTACTTTAAGTGAGGTAAAGCAGGAAAAGATGTGTAGGGTTTACTAAAGTCCTGCATAGATAAAATGTTAAGCTCAATACTGACAGGATTGGTATATTTCTTGGAATCTTTGGGTTCATATAAATAGAGCATGACGTCTTTCCTGAACGGAAAAAGGCAAAAACTGATGTCGAATCCATAAAACTGCAACATTATACCACTTCTAC
Organism: Oryzias curvinotus; assembly: GCA_023969325.1. NCBI lineage: Eukaryota > Metazoa > Chordata > Actinopteri > Beloniformes > Adrianichthyidae > Oryzias > Oryzias curvinotus. Next base: position 2,397,601 of record CM043717.1, read on the forward strand.
TTTAGAGAGGCAGATCGCCCGTCACTCTTTTGACTGACGGGCGATCATGTGACATTAGTATCTCTTGGTTCATGATCGACCTCTTCTGCCCTCTGCAGAGTGATCAGCCTTACAGGCCTGTGCACAGCCCTAAAAAGGTTCAGCGGTTCGTCTTCTGCTCCTGAATCAAACTTACAACTGACAGAGTAGAAAGTTCAGTGCTGGATTAGAGCTGAGAAAAGTGAAAGAATTGATTTTCCCCCTCAAGCTCAACATCTTAAGAAGCTTGGCGGTGATTTGGTCACACACCCAGAGTCCGGCCACTGCCGGGGTGCGCCTGCAGCAGTGGACCCCGGTGGGCATCAGAGCTGCACTAAGCAGGGCCGTTCTTCCATCCCACTGCCTGCAAGCTCTGATTGGCTGCCTCTGGGGGTCGTCCGCCCGAAAGCAGAACCTGTGCTCCCACTGATAGGCTCTGGAGCGTGATGCCTCCCAGCTGGACGTGTGCACAGCAGTCCCCTCACCTGTGTGGATCATCAGACACCTGATCCGTTCATGAAACACCAGCTGGCTCCACACATGAGCAGAGTTTCAGGTGTTACAGAAGGAAACTTGCCAACATGCTCAGTGAAAGCAGAAGAGATGAGGTGATGTCTGCTCATTTCCCTCACAGTGATGCCACATTCATGCCAGCTTATGTTGCAAGAACACCTTCACAGTCACTACTCAATACTAGTTCATGTACTCATGTACTGTTGGAATGGGCTTGGTGTGAAATGTGGTGAATCCAGGCTGTGTCTTTCTTTTCTTCTTCTTTTCTTCCCTGTGAAACCAGCATTCGTGCACTAATGTCCTGTTATCCGTATGTATGAAGGTCAAGTTTCAGATTTCATTGATGGATCATGAGTTTTTACTTGTGATTCAGAGTTTGTTGCATTTCTTTTGAAATTGTTAGCACTTAAAATATGTAACATGAGAAATAACATTAAACTAAAAAAATTGGAAAAAACCAACCTGTGGTTTTTTAGTTTTTATGTTACTGTTCAGGCTTGACTTGACTTAAATCTGTTAAAATTCTTTCCAAAATAAAAACACCATTGTCTAAAAAGTCAAAAGCATAAATACAGTTAAAGTCTTAAATTAATATTCCTGTCTCAGTCCTTCTAAATATCCTGTTTGTTGCAGCAAAAAGGTTTTTCAGTCCAGTTGCTGTAACGCCGTCCCCTGGATGAAAGAGATCCTTCGCTGACGGAAAAGGGTCTCCATTTTGATTTAAATCCAACTGACAGTGTGTGTTTATTCACAAAGATGATGACATGTGGGGAACTCTATGTGAAATTCTATGATCTGTTAGTTGGGAAGACGACACGTGTTTCCTTTATCATAATTCAGTCTTTTTCCGATCCAGTTATTATTGTGAACGCTGGCTGAGGCCTCAGAGCTCCAGAGGCTCATCAGTGAGGAGAAATGTTCTGCCTCTACCCCCTTCCTTTTTTCATCCTGCCCTTCAGTTTGTCTGCACTCATTCCGTTAGTTGTTTTTCCGGCTCCTTCGACCCCCCGCCCACCCCCACCGCCGCCTCCTCGCTCCGTTATGAAATTGAAAGATTGATTGCTGTTCTTGGCGTCCAGCACCGTGTGATGAATGAGAGCTGTCCATTCAGTCAGATCCAGGTGCAGCACATACAGCGGAGCGCAGATTGGTGTGAGGGGGGGTTGACGGGGGCGGGGGGTGATTGTAGGGATGGAAGGATGATGACAGACGGAGGGTGAAATGGCGTTGGGCAGTAGAAGTGACGAAGCGTTGATCGGAGTTGGGTCTCTGGACGCTGGCAGGTAAATGTCAGACGAGTCGGAGGCGAACTCTGGCATTTTCAAACATTCATGAGGGCTAATTGGAAATGGAGTTTCATCTGTAGTTACAAGCAGGAACTGGCTTGTAAGGGTAACTGCATGTCAGGCGTGTTTTTGAAATGCTTAACCACTGCTTTGGGACTCTAACCCCAAACTAAGGACAACTGCTTTACTAACATTTTAAACAGGAATTTTTCAGATTTGCTTCAGATTTATACCCCCCCCATTCATTACGATACAGAGGGGAAAATCCACCGTAGTTCAATGAATTGAACGATCTGAAGGTCTAGTTTCCAATGAAAACGCAAATACATCTATGGACATTTTTGAAGGTTGGATCAGCTTCAACCTTTCCTTGAATTGGTTTAAAGTAGTACTTAATGCCTAAACATTGACATAAACTCAGTTTTTCAGAAGGCCTTTTGAGCAGCTCTCTTGTTTCAAGCAGGTTTAAAATGTGATGTATATAAATAGATAGGCAGAAAGATAAATAGATGGAAAGAATTTATTTCTGACTCATAGTTCAATCAATAATAAGGAGTACACAGAACCAATACATAAAAAAATACAGTGTCAAGAATGCACAAGTAAAGAAGTTTACCAAAAATTACAATAGTTCATAAAAAATAAATTAGTAAAAAAATAAGAATAAAAGAACAAATAAAAACAATACTTACATATAGACATACCAAACCATAAACATTAGTTACAAGGACAATCGAGAATTGTAATTTAAAAATATACATTTGAACAAATATGTATAATTAGAGCAATTTAAAGGAACTACCTGTCCTCGCCCTTGACCCCCCCCCCCCCCCTCTGGCTGAGGCCACTCCCTCTCCCCTCTACCTCTGCCGCCCTCGTCAGAGCCGCACAGCAACAAATTCATGATGAGCCACAGTTTTCAAAAAGGCGGCTTTTCTGCTGTTTTTATCTCCATAGCAACCATTTTATGTCATGGTCACCTGGGGGTGACAAACAGGTCTGTGTGGTTTTAAAAGAATCTACAAAACGAAACTTTTAGAACAGAGAACTTTTGTTAACCACGCCCACATTCCCAATGTGTTCATTTTGTTGTTTCTTCGGCCTTGAACCAGTGGTTCATGTGTGACATTTTCAGAATGTTCTGATAAAAAGTGAGCTGGGGAACACACTTTGGTGAGCTACCATGCCGAGGCAGTTCAAAAATCAACCAACAAGTTTTCTTAAACAGCTTCATGGTGATGCTCGAGGAGTTAGGGCCCGATAGGCGGAAATCCCTGGGAGGAGTTTGAATTTGTAGCTGGTTCTAAGGGGGATTTTTTTTAATTCAAGATGGCTGCCTCTTCCCAAGGTCAAAGGTTAACAAGTCTTTGAAATGTGGCTGTAGACTTAAACAGGTGGCTGCATGTGAAATTTAGTGAAGCTACAGAGGAGATTTCATTTTTCTATGGTTCCTCTCGCTATGATGTCACGATGAAACGACGTGATGCATTTTTCTCATAAATTTAAATAAGAAAAGCAGAAACCAGAGCTGCTTCCCTGTCTGGTTAAATACTTTTATTTTGAAGGGACTGGCATTGACTCTGTAGTCTGTACTATAGAGCATGTGTACATTGAGGCGTTGCACCAGTGCAGGTTTTTGGATAACATGTTCCTTAGATGAAAATTGGTTCATTAGGTTTTTCCTGCTCTCGGTGGAACGTCTCAAAATCTTTTTCTTGACGCCCCCCCCCGCTCTGCAGCCAGTCTGATCCAGCTCTCACCCACTAACCAAGTCCCCATCATTGATTTACCTTCACCTCTAATTTCAGCTGAAAAGCAGGCAGATCCAGAGAAAGAGAGCAGGTGGCGCCGGGGAGCACAAAGCCAGTTAGCGTTTGTTTTCGGACCGCTACATTTGAAACCTCACTAATCTGTCGTTATTTCACAGCCCCTGCTCCTTCCTCCTTTCCTCTTCATCCTTCCCTCTCCTCCTCTCCCTCTGCTCTGATCGCCCTTTGTGTGTTGACGCCACGTGTTTACTGCACTAACTAACCCCTCATTACAGTCAAGTGATGCTTTGTCAATAGTTATCGGGTCACTGGGAGGCAGGGCTGCCTTTAAACAAAGATGTCCGCTGTGAGAAATGAGTCGGACTCTGGCGCTTCTTCCACTTCCTGCTCGCTGCTTACAGAGAACAGACTTGAAATAAAAACAGTCAAAGAACCAAGTATCACAAACTTAAAAAAAGACTCAAGCTACTGCTGACTAAGAAACGTAAATGTTTAAGAAGGCGACTATACCAAAACCTCCAAATGGGGGGGGGGCTGCTGTCTAAAAGGGCTGTACCGTTGGTGAGAGTTAGGATGATTTTGGGAGACAATATATAAAACCATAGATCAGGACTTTGAGGATGTGAGAACATGACCGTGAGGTCCAATCCACTTCACTGATATTTGACTTGCTGCCTCCTTCACAAACGTTTAGTTCAGGATTCATGTTGTGGAGCTGGAGGGGGTCGTTTGTGCCGTGCAGCATCACAGCAGAGGTACACGAAGGTGGAAGAACATGAGGGACTTCTGCTCACGCCTAACCCTAACCTTCTCTGCTTTGTTGCTACAACACACCTGATCTGCACTGCTGATGTCTTTGCACCTGCAGCCAACGGCGAGATGCCGCCGCCCGCTCTGTCGGCCATAACGACGCAGCACGATGATGCTAACGCAGTTAGCGCTCTGTCAGTGCTGGCATATAATGATAGTAAACAATGATAACACAGTTAGCCTCCAGCTATATCTCTGCGAGCCACATTGGTGGGATGTGTGTGTGTGTGTGTGTGTGCGTTTGTGTGCAGAAACCAGTAAGTATTAGGGGGAGGGATGCCATTTAAGGGAGGCTGATGATGAAATGCCAGGAGATCCAGGTGATGAGATTAGCCGTGTGTCTCTGGAGAAGTGAGGACCTTTAGAGTCACCACAGGATTATAACTAAAGTAAATGATCAGTTTTATATTGTTTGCTTCTTTATATTATTGCTTTTTGCATTTGGAAGGAAAACACAGCAGGCTGTATTGATTACCTGAGGAACTCAGACAATAGAAGAAGGGGGAAAAAACCCCAGCAACACAGCACAAGGATCCAAATCAGAGAATTAGTTCCAAATGGAAACATTTGCATTTTTAATCTGCAGTTCTTCCCCTTTTTCCCCTCATCTCAGTTCTAGCAGAGAATCTGCTAAAAGCGGAGAGTCTGCAACAGACAGGTGGGGAGGTTCAGCGTGTCTTTGGGGAAGAGGAGTGTTATTGAGAGATGGGGGATATTTTCTGGAGTCTTAATGGTCAGTCTGTCCCTGCAGAGACTGGCTCAAATGTCAGGTCAGCTATGAGATGACCTCCATCCCGTTTGCTGTCTTTATCGTCTGTGTGAGCGTCTGGGCTTGTCTGTGTGTTTTTTTTCCTCCTAATTTAGTTTTCCTACACTTCAGATGGAAATTTGACTGTTAATGTGTGTCTGTGTTCTGGAGATGGGGGTTGACTGTGAAATCACAGATCTATGGTGGTTCGATGCAATATAAAAATCCAAAGAAAAAGCGATCAGAAGCTGTAATCTGCTGGGGCGCTCTTGTGGAAAAGAATGATCTTCTTAGTGTTTATAAAATGGTCTAATATGCTAGCATGTGTCAAAAATGTAGTGTTGTGTGGTTGTAATGTGTGCAGGTAAGGCGCTGACCTTCCTGCTGCTCCAGCCCCCCAGCCCCAAGCTACCGGCCCACAGCACCATCCGCCGCACTGCCATTGATCTGATTGGCCGGGGCTTCACCGTCTGGGAGCCGTACATGGACGTGTCGGCGGTGCTCATGGGACTGCTGGAGCTGTGCGCCGATGCTGAGAAGCAGCTGGGGAAGTGAGTTCACACACTGGCTTTGATGGAAGGATCCGGAGCTGGATCTGGATCCCGTTCATTACATTGTTACATCACAGGTCAATGACTCCATACCTGAATGCGCACAAAACAGCAGAACTCCTCACTTTGATATGATGTTCAGAGACTTTGGTCAAATTCACATTCTTCTCTTACCCCTCTGGCGTCTCCCTGTCCCTCCAACTGTGCAGTTTAGACGGACAGGGGAGTCCAAAATAGTTTTTTGAATGGCGGCAGAACATCATTAGACGAAAATGGAAATACTACGAGTTTTCAGAATTGTCCCACCTTTTAGTAAAGCTTTTTCATGTGAATAAACGGTTTAGTATGCTGGGCATACTACGGCATACTAAATGGGGCAAAAAGGGTAATCATTTTACTCTCTCCAAAAAAGGATCTAAACAAAAGTGTTTCAGATTTGTAAAACCGTTACACCAGAGGCTTTAGCTCCAGTGTCTACATTTCTTCACCGTAGTGCAATCAACGTGAATCAGAGAAAGCGGCTTTGCGATACGGTCAGACCAAAGCAGGCTTTGACAGAGATGCTAAAGCTAGAAAAAGAAGTAACTCTTAGAGTCACCAGTTAAATTAATGTTATTGGACCAAAAAAAAAAGAAATTGAAAAACTGAAATTGTTCCGGACTTTCATTTCAGGCAAATGATGTCTTGCCGCCATGTTGTCTGTAACCAGCTGCTCTTGGTGGAAAAAAGGAATCCTACCTAGCTCTGTGTAAAGAAGTAATTGCCCTGCTCCTTATTAAATCACAAAATAACTGACTAATTACAAAGTGGGGACAGATGAGGTCCATTTCCCAAGTCCAACCCTTACCTGATTACCACACTAGTTCAATCAACAAATCACTTAAATAGTATCTGTTAGGGAAAGGGAGGTTGGCTGCAAGATCTTGAGAACCAACGCATCACGCCCCCATCCAAAGAAATGAGAAGCAAAGCGATTGAAATCCATCAGTCTGGAAAAGGTTACAAAGCTGGAGCTCCAGCAAACCCGTGTCAGATCTATGATCCACAAATGAAGCAAACCGGGAACCATGGCAAACCATCCCAGGAGTGGTTGACCAACTAAAATAGCACTAAGAATGAGACAACGACTCATCCAGGTCACAAAAGAACCGTGGAGAACATCAGAAGACCTGCAGGCCTCGCTGGCCTCACTCAAGGTCCGCGTTCATCACTCTACCATAACAAAGACACTCGCCAAAAATGGCATTCATGGGAAAGTTCCCGGGCCAGAATCCCCCCCTGCCGTCAACAAAGATGCCTAAAGACATTTTGTTGGTTGTTGAGACTTTTGGACAAACATTTTATGGACTGACGAGTCAAAACAGGTGTGGGGCCGTTACATCTGGCTTGAAAATGGAACGGCGTTTGATAAAAAATATAATGCCGACGGTGAAACATGGTGGCAGCATGGTGGCAGCGCTAAGGAATCGGATTTGGATTCGGCCTTTGACTTGGCTCTTTAAGCCAAAAGTCTTAGAGAAGGACTTGGAGACCTTCTTGTAAGAACTTGAGTCCAACTTTATTAAAAGACCTTGATGGATCTGTTCTGGTCTTTTAAGATCCTGCGTTTGATTTCCAAAATGCTTAGTCCTCCGTCTCAGGTTGCAGAGCGCAGGCGGGCTTGGAGAAGCACATGTATGAAGACACGCTTACACTGCAGCATCATGGAGCTGACACAGTGAGTTATGGAAGCCGGGCTGTAATTGGCTTTCAGGGCATTATGATGATGCAGTGATGTCTGTCTTGGTCTGATGTGAGACTCTCGTCTGTGCTGGTGCAGCCTTCATAAAGATTTTTCAAAGATGTCACTATAGCAGTGATGCCTGAAACAGCCCATCTAAAGATGGATGTAGAATATACAGTTTGGTTCAACAAATCTTTGCTTCATTAGGGTAAAAGCTCTAAAACAAATCACACCTGCCAACATAATTCCAGTCACAACAAACCATCCTTGGGTTCAGATCAAACTTTGAACATCCTTTTGTCAGTTCAGGGTTGTGTTCGGCAAAACCAGGAATGAGAATTCTAGAGGGACCACATGCTTTGGTGCCCCCTCTCTGACCCCAAGGCTGCTGCAGTCGCTTCCTCAAACGTTTCCTGCTTTGGAGCCGAAGCTTTAGTGAAAACCAAATAACTAAATCCAGTTTCTAATCCACTGGAGGGACTTTGGTTGTGAAGGGTTGATGCTTCAGCAGAATTTACACGAGTGCTACGAAACACAACATGTGTGTGTGTCATCCTTCCTGCTGAAATGTAACTGGCCAATATGACGTGATCTGATTAAGGCTGAAACTCAAGCTGGCTCAGTCGGACTAAATGAGTATAGATATGTCTGCTGCTGCTGCGGCAGCTGCTGCTGTGTGTGTGTGTGTGTGTTTGTGTGTTTGTGTAGAAGAACAATTTATTTGAACACACTGTTATTAGAATGGAAAGAACGGTATATTCACATTGTCAGAAACTGGACTAAACCAAAAGTTCCCACGACGAAAAGCACTTTAAAAGTCAAAGTTTTGTTCCATTACACAGTGGTTGTACATGTTTCCAGTTCAGCATAAGCATAGGAAAGAAGAGTCGTTTTTTTCAGAATCAGAATCGGCTGATCAGTACAGTGCATATACAAGGAATTGGCTTGTGGTCTTGTGCTCTAATGCAAACCAAGCTACAGGGGTAAAGACAAAAAAAGATAAATAAATGAAGATAGATATAAGAATAAATAAACATAATTTGATAATAAACATTTATTGTAGTACTTTGATAAAGTTGGCAGCGCTGTACGCTTTGTTGCCTGTAATGCAAACAAAGAGCCAGTGGTAGGAAAGCTCCTCTGATCTAAAAAGGAAGCGTTAAAAAATGGAAGCTCAACTAAAACACTGAAGAAAACAGGTCCAAGAGTGTTCCAATTTTTAAAGTTGTCATTGGAAATTTTTTTTATTTTAATGCCAAGAATTTCACGCTTGATTTTAAACAATCTGATCAATCTAATTAAAAGGAAATATTACTTAAAATAAAATAGCAACTTGTCAAATCTACAAATCAATTTGCCCAATTTGAACGATTTAAGCAAAAGGTAGCTTTCAGGTAGTCGTAGATCTTATTTAAATATCCTCCTTTATTTCATTTAAATCCATTCTGACATGAATGCTGTTATATAATCAAATCAAATATGTTTTATTTGGTAATGAAAAAACTAACTCCAGTAATGGAGTTGTTTTAATAGGAATCCTTCAGTATTTTGGCAGTAACTGTTAGCCTGTAAAGAGTCAAGAGGGTTTAAATGGATGTTTGCTCTATTTGGGATTTATTTCCTCATGTAAACCTGCAGACAATTCTCCACTGATTTCCTTTGAGCCATGTATTGACAGCTCCTAAAAATAACCATTGTTTAGTTGTTCAGTCTAAAGTGTAAAATCACAGAGCCATGCTGGCTGGAAATCCCCTGTGGCTTCAACAAAATGGAAATATTTCGCTCAACTTAACTCACCTTAAATAAATCAATTTAAGATTTCAAGTAAAAGAGTGTCCGACTAGTCATATTTTAGGGAGTCCTTCTCCAGCTGCAGTTGCTTTCAGCTCCTAAACCAATCCGTTCAGGACAAGAGCAAAGTGATGCAGGACTGCTGGATCTGCGACCCTCCATGGATTGTCAGGTTGATGTGAGCTTCACACTGACAGAACACACAGCCCAGGTTCATGAATAACTGATAATTAGACATCTGCAGATGAGTGCTGCTGCTTCCAGGGGCTGTTTCGAGAGCATGAGGGCTGATAAATGAGATACCCTGTAATCAGATCAATGCATTACAACACGCAACCAGAATGGATTAACCAGTACACACACTGTCACTCTAATAAAGTGCCTCAGTTTTCCTTCGCTCAATGAGTTCACTCTGTTGAAAGTGTGTATGCAAAGTTAAATCCATTATTGTTTCAAAAGGAGTGTGCACAGACACACACAGAGGGTGCATATCTAAAGGCCGTGTCTCGCAGCCACTGCGGACATTCTATGCATATTGCATGATGAAAACTGGTCAGACGTGAACATACATGGAAAAAGTGAGAAAAGTTGTGGTCTTTACAAGAAATTTTCACAGATGTATCGCCAGTGAACCACGTTAAAACCACGGAAGAAGAAGTACGAATAAACCACACAAGGAACACGTAAACCAACGCAGAACATTTAACTCCGTCTGACATGAAGCCATGTCCTGACTGACCTGCCTGTGGCTGTGCAGCGCGGTCGTAAAACTAGACACGCATTTAAAAGTAAATCTACAGGGACATTCAGCCTATAGAGGAATGTTTAATTCAGTTAATCAAGGTGAAGTCCATCCTGCTGATCAAAATCATTCAAACATTTAGAACAGAAACAGTAATCTTTACTTAAAGCATTAGAAAATACTTTTACCGGTTTAAATCTGCAATATTTGTCTAAAAAAATAACAATACTGGCTAAAGCTAGAAATACCATAACAGATGTATTTATTTCCTTCTGCTATTCTGGCAAAATGATTTGACTTCCCCGCAGAGATAAATGTTGTCAAATTACAAATTTGAGCGGTACACAATATATGGCATGTTTTGCCCGCAGAGATAACTGCACGTTTTTTCCCTCTGCATGGGTGTAACACCTGCATTTATTCTGTACTGCAGACGTTGTCCTGCAGAGATGTTCTCAGTTCCCCATTGGAAGGAGAAGCAGCCGTTTGCGTCACCAGACAATAAGTGGGGAAAAAGTTGTGTCTGAGCCATATTGATTCTCGCTCTTTGAGGTTTTTGAACAGACTGAAGGGTTTGAGTTCATCAAACAGTTGTTTTGACCATAGGAGGAAAATGAAACATCCTTACTGTTGCTCTGTAAACTGTTGAATTATCCAGTCACATTAATATTTTTGAAACAGTTTAAAAATATGACCAATAATTGGTTAGTCACCTTTATACCTTTGAGTCACCATTGGTCAATAGTTCTGTCTTAAAACACACAGTTCTCAGTAACCTTTCGTCAGATTAACGGTTAGTCCTCTTGATAGTTTCAGAGTTTGAGATACTTGATCGGTGAGAGTGCAGAGACCTGAACACCAGAAAATAAGGCCTAGCAACCTCCAAGACACCTGTGTGTAGGGTTGATAGTGAGTCACGAACTGGTGGAATACCTGTCTGTGAGGGTCCAGCTGGGATTTTCTGTGAAAGATGGTGATTTGATCAACAAGTTTTCAGGAACTGTCTGTTTGTCCTGGTGGCAACATCAGCACATTTAAGCACCACTTATCAATGGTTTGAGGGTAAACAGCAGGTCTGTGACCTACTGTAGAAGTTTTACAGTTACATAGACCAGTGTTTTTCAACCAGTGTGCCGCGGCACACTAGTGTGCCGTGGGAGATGGTCAAGTGTGCCATGGGAAATTGCCCTCATTCACTGATCTAAAAACATTTCCCATCTCCAGGAAATCAGCTGTTTTTTCATCCAAACAGGCCCCTGATAAAACACTGAGTAGTTAGGAATATAAATATAAAATATTAAAAAAATGTCTTTGTGTTTATTGGATTCTATTAAAGACATTTTGATAAGAATGACGATACCGCGCTTTAGCTACAACTAAAGGTGTTTGCGGAAAAGTCCCTCCCCTCTCCTTTAACTGTCTCCACCAATCATTCCTGAAGGCTTAATCACATGTCATCAGTCTGACCAATCAGAAGTGGTTAAAGACTCAACTTCCTTGTTACAATGTAGCTCATAAAGTCTCTCAGTTCTAACAAAAATACCAGCTAAAGCTCGTCTTTAGCGGTGTAGCTTTCCACAGAATCCGGTATCAGACCGTGGAACAAGAGAACAAAACCATGAAGCTCAGAGACGCTAATCTTTTGCCCTTTAGCGTCCTGTTGTGTCCGATTTTACACTACATCTCCCATGATGCATTGGCTTAAAGGAACAGCGTCTGAGTGTACAATGAGTCTTCCTTGTTATACGTCTTGAAACCACAAAGAACACGCATCAAACAGATTTTTAATTTTCTAACTTATCTTTTATTTTATCTTTTAGAAAAAACAGCTGCAACTTCCATCTTTTTCTGCCACAATTATCACAAAAATGCACGTGAGATTCGGGGGGGGGGGGGCTGTCGATCAATACAGACTGCGTTTTTGCTTTTTTTTTTGGATGCTGGTGTGCCGCAGGATTTTTGTCAAGGTTAAAGTGTGCCGTGGCTCAAAAAAGGTTGAAAAACACTGACATAGATACACAAGTTTACAGTTTTACAGTGCTACAGTTTTACTGTTACAGAGTTACAGTGGGGCAAAAATGTATTTAGTCAGCCTCCAATTGTACAAGTTCTTCTATTTAAAAAATGGTAAATGGTAAATGGCGTATACTTATATAACGCTTTCTACCTTCTTACGAAGGCCCAAAGCGCTTTACAGTCACAGTCCCATTCACACATGCACACACACATTCACACACTGGCGGCGGCTCTGCTGCCGAACACTGGCGCCAACCTCCCACCAGAGGCAAGGTGGGGTTCAGTGTCTTGCCCAAGGACACTTCGACACATGGGCGTGCAAGGCGGGAATCGAACCTGCAATCTTACGATCATGAGTCGACCGCCCTACCGCTGCACCACGGCCACCCAAAAAAAGGTGAGAGATGCCTGTAATTTTCCTCATAGGTAAACCTATGGTAAAACTATGAGAGACAAAACGAGGGGAAAGAATGCAGAAAAATCATATTGTCTGATTTTGAAAGAATTGGTTTGTAAATGGTGGTGGAATTATTTGGTCACCTACAAACAAGCAGTATTTCTGTCTCTCACAGACCTGTAGCTTCTTCTGTAGAGGATCCTCTGTCCTCCGCTGGTTACCTGTATTAATGACACCTGTTTGAACTGGTTATCTGTAGAAAGACACCTGTCCACAACCTCACACAGTCACACTCCAAACTCCACTATGGCCATACGTCAATGCCGGAATGTGTATCTTAACTGAACATAAATATGTGGGAATGGCATCAGCCTTTATTGTGTCTGGACACAATTGGAAACATGAATTCACATGATTGTTTGTACGGTTTCTCAGGACTGAGCGACATTTCTCCATTCAAAAGCTGCTTCCATTAGCTCACACACCGTCACAAAGCCGCCCTCTCCTATTCTTGGAGACACTGTTCTCCCGGGAGACCCGGTTCTCCTGAGTCTGGCAGCTTGGACTGTGACAAAGCACCCTCCCCTGCCCACCAACACAAAGCTACGAGTCCGGTTGCTCTGCTCAGAGACACGATTTGCTCACATGGAGCAGCCGGTCGGTCCTGTTCGCGCTCCAAGCCTCCTCTGGAGCACCACACCGTCCGTCTATGCATGACGTCAACCACAGCAGTAGTGACCCACGATCAGAGTAAGCTGTTTCACCATGATCAGTTCAACAATCGGCATAACCCATGTATCTCCATCGGAAAGAAATTTTGATCCGCATGAGTCTGATCGGGGCCGACTATTCCGACCGGCGTGTTTACATGATGCATTTTTATTCGGATCAGGCTTTCATTCCGATTACTTTTGTTCGTGTAGATTCAGCTAGAGACAAATGACCTCACAAGTGTCACAATGAAATGCGGATGTTTGCTCATCTCTTTGGACTAAACCAAACTTGATTTGGTTCTGGTTGTTAACTAATGCAATTGTTGTGCAAAGAGATTTCCAGGAAAGCAGCTGCATCAGCACCACAGCACACCAGGTGGTTGGAATCCAGACTCCTGACAGCAGAGCTACTCCAGTCCCACCTGAGATGTTCATGAATGGATGTGTTCTGCACAGGGGGGGCTAGTGTGGTTACCGGTGTGAGAGCAGGATGAACAAATACTTGCATGGTTGCGTCTGGGTGGATAGTCAAATACAGAGAAGATTCCGGCTTATCTGAAAGTGTAATGTACAGGTTTCAACAACCTGAATGAAGTCTCTTCCAAAAGAGGACTGAGCTTCTCATGCATCTGCTGCCTGTGAAAGAAGTGCTGCACAGCAGTCAGTAAGCCACTTCAGTCAATAAATCAGTTGGTAAGCTTTCCAGCAAACCAACCCCATCTACACCCCACCAAGAGAACCAATCAGAAAGTCAGTCAGTCCCCCAAACAGTCAGCCAACCGTACCCATGCGGTCTTAGCATCTTACAGCGGCAGCTCGCATCATGTGACAGGGGTTATTCACTCCTCCCACACATTCACAAATCGATACTGCGCTGCCCTCGCTGTGTCCGCCTGTGTGTGACTGTATTGACTGGATAATGTCAGCGCGCTATTGGCTGTGAATGCAGCCGTGTTCCCAGCTTCACACATGCTGGACCCTGAGCTGGCTGCTCCAACAAAAGCCCAGAAAATTCATCACAATTCCAACTTTACCGTTCTTTTGACTCCTTTCTTTCATTGGTTCTGGTTTTTAGTCATTTTGGGGGATTTCTGCTCACACAGCAAGCGATTCTATGATTGCAGAGTCTCTGACCTTTAAACAGACATATTTTAGCTCAAATCCCTAATGAGACGGATGTGTGTGTTGTTCTGGATTCTAATGATAGCACAGATGATTTCATTAAATGTTCTAAATGTTGGTCATTGACTTCAGTAGCTTTCTGTACAATTAACTCCACGCCTTTCTGCTGCATTTTATCAAGGCGGTGACTGTTTCCAATTACAGCCACCTTTCCAAATGAAATTAAACATTTCAGTATTGCTGATGTATTGCCGGTCTATTACCAGTATTAATTACAGGATCTGTAGCCGTGATGTGTAATAGGAGGCGATGAATCGTGCTGCCTGGCTGTCCGTCCGCCCATCACCCCTTTCTCTCCCCCCCACTGTAATTTGTTAACAGGGTGGCCTTGCTCGGCCGCCTCCTCCTTCCTCCTCTCCCTCACACACACACACACACACACACTGAGGAGTGTGTGGCCAGCTGTTAGGGTGTGTGTGTTTCCAGTTCCTGTTGCATTGTGGGAGTCTATTATGCTGTCGCCTGGTGAATGGATCCCGTTCACTCGGCCTTGACATTATAAACTGCTCCCTAATCCCTTCACTGCATATATTCGTAAGACTCAATCTCTGAGTCTTACGTCTCTCTGACTCTTTTCCAGTTTGTCAAAGTTCAATCTAGCTCATTTTGTGGTTTATTTGAACGAAACATGAAGCAAAGTCGTCCAGATGAAGTAGAAAGACAGGTATGTGACAACAAATGTTTGGAACAATAAAAGTTGTTTTAGAAAACGTTCTTTTTAGACCTAAGCTTTACGCCTTGGTCACATGCATCTGTACGGCGGGTTGACCTGCACAGGGACTGCAGGTTTTTGGGTTGTCAGGTCCGTGGAGGGTCATAGATAGGATTGGCTGCATCTTTAGTGGAGCGCAGGTGTGTCTCGCAGTTCCTTTACTGCTTGGGCGGCCACCACTAAAGGACGTAAAAAAAATGGAATTATTGAGCGTGTGGTCAGTGTATTGTGAAATATTTGTAAGGATACACGCACTTGTGATGTAGGACTGATGACGTCATAGGTGGTCGATCGTAAGGTGCAAGTAGTGGCTCTATTGGTGAGCAAAGTCATGGGGTGTGCACGTGATATGCAAGTATCTGTAAGATGCCTACACTCTGTCTGATTTCCTCATTTCTAACAGTCGGGCTGCACATAAAGGAGCGCGCACGTATCACTGCTGCAGACACCCCACATAGTTGTGACCAAGGAATTAACGAGTAACCAAGAATTAACGCTGGTCAGCTAATGAGACTTGTTATGATTCTAGTCATCATAATCAGTTTCTCTTTGCATTTCATCCATAGTAAACAGTTCAGTGGAGATCAAATATAAAACTCTAAAACCCCTTAATGAAATATAATAATCTAAATATTTAGAGTTTGAGAAATAAAGCTCTGTAAACACAGTGAGACTAAGCAACCAACAAAAAAAGACGCTAAACCAGAAGAAATGAGCTAAAAAAGGTTGAAAGTCCGAGACTCTTCCTGCTAGTCTATGATGAAAATCCGTTTACCAATCCCAGATTATTTATTGATTTTCCTACATTTTAGAGTTCTATAGTTTTAAGGTTTGGACCATATGAGAACTGGACAGATTTTCCCTGGCCTCCTGACATCCCATTGACATCCCATAGATTTCTATAGAGAAATAAACAGCTGTTACTCACTCATTCTATTGAATAACCATTCTAAATCTGATACCTTTTATTAACACGTCAATGATAATCCTAAATTATTTCACATTTCTGTTGTAGTGCAAGTTATTTAAGTCATAAACTGGCCAATCAGATGTCTCAATAAAAGTTCCTTGTGTCAAACGTTTGATGGACAGATTCACCCAAGCCTTCTTTTGGGGGTTAGGGGTGTGGACTTCCAATCTAGCTCACTCCTGATTGGTGAGTGTGGTTTCCATAGAAATGGTGACTCAGACTAAGCAGACCAATCACTGCCTCCTGACGTCCGTATTGTGAATAAATGGCGACTGAATTGGCGTCATTTGGTTGGAGCCAGGCATAAACCATTTTCAATGGATGATGTCACACTCGCTCAGTCCAGTTTTCAGATTCATTCAACGGTTTGGACTCTCCTCTCTGTCTGCGGCACTGAGGTGACACAAGCCGGGCTTCCATTTCATTACTTTCATTACTCTAGCTTAAATTCATCTGTTAGCAGCAGCTGAAAGTAACTGGATTTAACTCCATGGTTACGCCCCCCCATCCTGGAGGAGAGAAACTGGAAGAAGCTGGAAGGGCTGGGATGGACAGCAGCATCTTTCAAGGTGGTCTCGGTTTGTTTCCAATCGGACTGAGCTTTGGTTCGTCTGAATTGGCTCAGTGCTCAAAGTGGAAAAACTGTAGCTGGGCATTATGGGATGTAAACACAGTAGTGGAGTAACAATGAGACACAGGAACTCATTAAAATAGGTTGTCGGATGAATGCAGGCTTATTAAAACCACCTTTAACATGATAAATATTGATTCTCGCTCTGTTGTCCCAACAATCTATATGTCAGAAACATTTATCAGCGTAGCTTCTTAGCCGTCGTGTCCTCGGTAACCGCCCTGCAGCACGCCTCCACCGCACCAAAATAAAAAGTGTTGGTCAGAGAAATATAAAGTTTGAAACAGTGAACTATGCCGACAACGGGACTTCCTTCATTTCTGCCATCCGTTTCTTTGCCCCGCCCTCATTGCCTCTGGCCAATGATTGAAGAGATCTTTAGTCATGTGGTTTTTTTGGTTGACAGCCGACCAAATGCAACACACATCAAAGCTGTAGAATTTTTTCTGTCTTCGTCGTTTTGGGATGCATCCAAAAAAGAAGGCTTGGAACAAGAAGACCTAAGTTCATCTCCTAAAGGTGTCAAGAGTCTTCCATGCAGCATGCTGTCAATCAAGCCAAGCCATTGTTTTCCTTTGAAGTCAGTCAGAGATCGTTCATCCTGGGTTCTCCATCTCTGAGCGCGTTTGTCTTTCCGCTCAAAAGAAGAAGGTGAAGTTCACAGTAACCCATTTCTCTCTCCTCCCACAGCGTCTCCATGGGTTTGCCCCTCAACCCCCCTGCAGATTCGGCTCGCTCCGCCCGCCACGCCCTCTCCCTCATAGCCACGGCCCGCCCCCCGGCCTTCATCACCACCATTGCAAGAGAGGTGAAGCAGATGTTTCCGGGACTCTTCAGTCTTCACGCTAGCGTCCGGTCCCGGTTCGGTTTTGTCTGGCCCTCCTGACAGACCGTTTGGTTTTCAGGTTCATCGACACAACGCAGCTCAGGCGAACTCTCAGTCACAGCAAAACGTCCACACCACCACTCTGGCCAGAGCGAAGGCAGAGATACTGCGAGTGATTGACATCCTGATCGAGAAGATGCCTGGAGATGTGGTGGATCTGCTGGTCGAAGTAATGAGATGTTTTATTCATTCTGTAAAAAACATCTAAGCAGATTTAGTCAGAGAGAAATATTTTATCCAAATCTTCCTAAAACAATGATTTTCCTTAAAGTTAAAGCTCAACGTCCTCCTCTTCCTCAGGTGATGGACATCATCATGTACTGTATTGAGGGTTCTCTGGTGAAGAAGAAAGGACTTCAGGAGTGTTTCCCTGCTATTTGCAAGTAAGTGTGCTTACCGGCGTGAGTGCTGCTCAGCGGTTAGGCAGCAGAGTGTGAGACGAAGGAGTGTCCGAGTCTGTGCCTGCGTCAAAAGGTCAACTCGCATCTGATGCTAGAGAAAAAACCAACAGCACAACCTTTGGCGAGGCGCTTTTCAGTAGGTACTGGCTGCCTTGGCCGCCACCAGACGTCCCAGAGCGTCACACAGCTCAGCAAAAGTTGAGCGTGTCATGTGGAATTGTTGGATCCACAGCTCCCCTTTAAAATCAGCTGGCTTGGTTTGTGTTTATCTGTGGTGCAGTGCAATTCAATTTTATTTTTATAGCCCAATATTTACAACAATAGTTATCTCACTGGGCTTCATACCGGTTATTGTGAAATTAACATGAATCATTAAGAATGTAGGCATACAATTGAAAAGGTAAAACTAAACTAAACTAAACTGGGCATCCCTGCCCTTTGACCCTCCTCTCGGTAACAAAAAACTAAAAAATTAAAAAGGAAACCTCAGGGGTGTCCACATGAATGAGGGATCCCCCCCAGGACAGACGGACAGACCATGTACCAGAACTCTTAGAAGAATTAGCTCATCTAACCCTACAACTACATGTTTGAATAGTCCAGCAGATGAGCTTCATCCCGATGAGTAGGGGGACGGCTGGGGGTGCCAGACAAACCAGAGGTAGGGTCCAAAACCTAATTGTGCAGCAGCAGGGTGGTCGACCTCTGGTTGGAAGATTGTAGGTTTGATTCCCGCCGTGCCCGTCCATACCCGAACCCCAGCTTGTCTCCAGTTGAAGGTTGGCACCAGTGTTCAGCAGTGGAGCTGCCATCAGTGTGTGATTATGACTGTGAAGCGCTCTGGGCCTTGAGGAAAACAGAAAAGCGCCACATGAGTGTAATTGCAAAATGTGTTTTTTTTGACATTTTTCTAGTTATTCGATAAAGTTTTGCGCATTTAGGCAACGCAGCTTAAGAGATGCTGATATTGATTAGGACACATTTGACACCGCGGTCTCCCTTCAGGACACTCAGCCTCTGACTGCTTGTGTTGTGATGTGCTGCTGTGCTCCACCGTCCAGGTTCTACATGGTGGGTTACTGTGACCGCAGCCACCGCATCGCCGTCGGAGCTCGCCAGGGTTCGGTGGCCCTCTACGATGTCCGTACTGGAAAATGTCAGGTTGGTTCAGGGGGGCAGGGATCTCTGCTGTTCAACAGCAACACTACCAAACAGCAGGTTCCTCCATCCGTCATCCTCTTCATCAGCTCAGCTGTTCATCACTCACGTTCGTATGAACTGGTTCCTTGAGTACCTGAACCTATTAAACTAGTCCAACTGTGCTCCATCCATCCGTTTGGCCCAGAATCCTTTCATCTACTTCACTCAGGTGGCTCAAAAGCAACCGTTTGAGAGTAACATTACACACAAAAAAGCAGCTCTGCATTGAAAAGGAGAGATGTGAAAGGATGGAGGAAGACGAGTTTCTCTTTCTCTCTCTGTAACTGATAAACGACAAAATGGTGACTTTGTTAATCATGTTTTTGTCTCACCCCACAATTCCCTGTGATGTAGTGCAGTTGTGTGTGTGTGTGTAATTGTGTGGGTTCTGGTCCAGTGTGTGCGTTGGTAATTTGCTGTGTATTGATTTTGCGTAACGCGAGCAGTCTAGTTTGGTGAAGGGGGTCATTTATATCTGATAGCGGCACGGCCCCATTCACCCAACATCTCCTTTGGTTGTGTGCATGTGTGTGTTTGTTTTTAGTGTACTCGGTAAAGAGCGGACAGCCGTTGTGTTATTTGCAGTAATTAACATTTAATAGATAATGGACCTGCAGAAACTGTGTGTTACAAGTGTTTTATTGCCGTTCTAATGGAAAGCTTTCCTCTTGATTAATGGGGTTCAAAATCTTTAGGTTTTATTAATTCTGTCCCTTCCTATTGATCCTCCATGTTGGCTAATGTCTTTAGCAGGATGCCAAATGTATCTGAAGCAGATATTGACTGCTATTAAGTGGTGATCAACGCCTGTTTCCACAGTGAGGAGAAAGGAGAGCCAAGTGAAAGATGATTGAACTGAAAAGCCTCGGGTTCACTGCACATAGTTTTATTCAGCAAAGCAGCTGCTCTCAAACCTGTCTCTCCTCTGGACTGCCTTAAAAGATGCTGACATTGTTGGAGCAGGAGGTTCTAAATCTGTCAAACTGGAACAAACGATAGAAACTGTTCCTCCACAATAAGAGCCTCACTCCTGACCTTTAGCAGAACCAGTGTAACAGTCGGCTCTTTATTTTAGAGCTCATTACAGTCTTTAAGGGTTCCTGGATTCTGTCAGGTTATATATTTACATCACAGATTCGACTCTTTGCTGTTCGGTTTCTTTTATGTAACAAAAGAAAACCAAACCAATCCAGAAAAAACTAAAGGTACGTAAATTCTCAGTCACCAAAAACCTTTTTTTATGTTTTTAAAGTTCCTTCTAGGGTCCATACTGAGCATCTTCCCTTCACTCCAGCTACCGATACGTTTGCATCCATAACAACGAAAGGAGAACCAGACATGAGAAAAGAATCCGCTCACCCAAAAGTTGTTTGTCCAGGTGAATCCAAACTGAAAAGGAAATCCCAACACAAATTTTGACGGGTTCAGAATTTGTTCAGGTTCAGAAGTCTGTCATGTAGACAGCTGAGGGCAGGCAGCTTGTAGCTCGCCCAGCCTATTTTCTGCGTCACAAATTTAATTTTTTTACCCCTGTACTTTATCTCTGCTCCTCATTCACATCGATTTGAAAAAAGAAATACTTAGAAATACAATTTTGAGCTTAATTTTATTTTTACATGTCCTCCATCAGGAGAAAACTGTTACAAGAACAAGTTATAAACACCAAAAACAGCATTTTCCTTTAGGGTGGGTCTTTTAACAAAATACTTTAAAAAAAACTATTTTTCTCTTCAAGGCAACTTGTAGAAGGAAATGGAAGTTAGCCTTTTTGTTGTTGTTGATCTTTATCATTTCTCCTTTTCCTCCACCGTTCTGTTTGACCTTAGCTCTGAGGAAGCACTAACAGATATTGAGGTTTACATACATGTACGTGTTTTCAGATATGCATTCAGTCCATCAAAATCCTTCAAGTCTTCAAAGCGATGTTAGGCTTTTTCTGGGAAATCTTGTGAAGGCCGCGTCACACAGCCACTGCCTACATTCTCCACATCTGAAGTCTCAGTCTTTCATGAAACGTGTCATTCGTATCTCTGTAAGTCATACGTGTTTCTTGCGTTCGTCATTCATGGATGTGCTCAGACGTCCATCCAGGGTTTTGACGGACGGACTTTTATGTGAATTCAGATTTGCTCAGTTGAGAAGACGCAGTTTATGTGTATTTGACATAGTTTATATACGCAGTTATTACATAAATCTTTCACAATTATGCATGATTTTTGTGAGACACAAATTTGTGTCTTTCCACAACCGTTCCACGCTTGTCTAAAAGACTTTTCACGCATGAACCACCAATGTAGAACGGTTATATCACGTATACGGCGCCCATATCACGTGTAGATTATGTAACTTCCACACGAATCACTAACGAACTAATAAACAGCATAATAATCACACGGTTCATGTTCTACGTTGGTTTACGTGTTCTTTGCGTGGTTTTAATGTGGTTCATTCCTGATACATTTGTGAACATTTCACGTAAAGACCACAACTTTTCTCAGTTTTTGCCCATTAACCAATTTCCATCTGTGTAGTATGCGCTAAATGTATGTAATGTCTGTGTGAGGCGATCTTAAAAAACACTGACATGGAGTCAAACCCTGAAATCTCAGGTGTTGTATTGTTTAGGTTCGGTGATGCCTTTAGGGAGACAGACGTATGGCCTCTATCACTCGTTCTACTGCAGTAAAAGTTATTTGTCGTACTTTTGTTTTATTTATTTTTTGTCCTTTTGTTCTTGTCTCTACATCTTCTAGTTTTTCAGGAAACTCTGGAGCTTTTCTTGAGGTGCCAGAGCTTGTTGCACAGTGTGTCCTCCACATCCACCCACCCATTACGTATTTGGGGAGTGGGTCCGTCGCGACTGTCCAACACTTTGGTCACACTTTGCTCTTTCACTAATAAACCTGACTTGGCTGCAGGAACCGTTTTAGAGGTTTGCCTCACCGATCCGGCCGTCACCCTTTTCACTAAGGAAACATTGGAATCCAGTTTCCGAGGCTTCGGTTTTGACCTGAACGCAGATTCAAACCCGCGGGCGACCCAGCCCAATAATACCAGCGTGATGCAGTGAGAGCTGAGGCGGAGCGTAGATTTTGGCCAGTGCTGAAGGTCCTGGACCATGCTGATGGCAGTCACTGCATCCTCGGTACTTCTCAGCCTCATATTGCTGAAACCTAATTAGAGACGCCCGAATATGAAAGGTGGGAGGGAAGGCATCAGAATATGAGGTTTTCATGTCACCCAGTTGTTAGAATTCCTCTCAGCTTTAACTGCAGCAGACGGGTTATTATTTCCAGGTCTGAGCACTGCAGGCGACGCATCTTAATCTCATCTGGAGGGGAGAGAGTTTGTAATCCCAGTCGCAGGGCAGAAGCTGGGTGGGGATTTCTGGGAGGGCGTTTATTGTATTACACGCCCTGCATCTGCCGGGACGCTTTATTGCGTTACCACGATTGCCGCCACGATTTATTTTGTCCCCGGAGTTCTGCAGGCGGCCGGCAGCATCTGCTGGAGCAGAAGCTGCGGCTCGTCTGATGGAATTATGTCATCCAAACCTTTCCAGCCACCGGTGAGGAAAGCGCGGTTGAAGCAAAGACTTGATCTGCAGCGACTCAATGAAATTCTGCTACAAGCGAGACTCGTTTTTCCTTTGTTCACTAACTGGATGAAGTTCATCAAAGCGGTGGCCGGAACCTCCCGCTGTAACGGCGGCTTCCGGCCTCCAGATTCACCATCAAACTATTTTCCTTTCAGCCTTCTGACCAACAAGGAGCCGTTTGGGTTTTTTAATGTCGATCCAAAGCCTAGAATCGTGTTAGTTTTCCTCCACTGGATGTTTGGAAGCCTCGGGAACGCCGTTCACACAGACAAACACTCCATTACTTCTGTTGAACTTGAGTGTATCGACAGAAGAACTCGGGTTTCTTCATTTTTACCATCACAGAGTTTTTATTTTCAGAGTCGAAGTCGTTCATTTGCTGAGTCGGCTGTTTTCAGTGATATGACATGTTGATCTTTGCAGAACATTCACGGTCACAAAGGTCCGATTACAGCCGTGTCGTTCGCCCCCGATGGCCGTTACCTGGCAACCTACTCCAACGCCGACAGCCACATCTCTTTCTGGCAGGTGAGGCTCAGTCAGAGGAAATCCAGGATGTGATTCATGTCAACTGGAAATATTTCACTTTGACCTGTGCAGGCATGTAGAGAGGGTCTCATTAGTATTTCAACCACCCTTTTATTTTGTTAAAGGATTGTTTCAGTGTTCAATTATCAAATCCACCTCAAA
Organism: Oryzias curvinotus; assembly: GCA_023969325.1. Classification (NCBI taxonomy): domain Eukaryota; kingdom Metazoa; phylum Chordata; class Actinopteri; order Beloniformes; family Adrianichthyidae; genus Oryzias; species Oryzias curvinotus. The sequence goes on from CM043717.1 coordinate 2,420,948, forward strand.
AGTTCGAAAAACCTTCGTCCACTGTAATAAATAACAGTCAGAGGAGCACAGAGAGGAGAAACTCACTTCTTATCTCTTCCCAGAACTGTTCTTTTGAATAAAAGGTCTTTCTGACCTCTGACATGACTGGCTACACACACACACACACACACACACACACTCACACACACCCACACCCCCCCTAATGGCATTACTGTAAGTATAAACCACTGCAAGCGTGCCGGCAGGATGGCTGCTGTGGTAATTAGCTGGCAGACGCTTTGTCGGTGTGTGAGGGTCTCGTCTCAGACAACGATTGAGTTTCCCTGCTCCTTTTTTCCTACGCACACGCAAACACACACACCCACACACACACACACGCACACGCACACGCACAAGCTTTGTCTACCTTCATTCTTTTCCTTTCTGCGACCCATCAGAGGGTCGACCTCACTGTCAGTAGCAGATGATTTTAGTCATTTCCACAATCCTCCTTTTTTGAGGCGATGTTTGAATAAACTAAACAAATGTTCAAAGTTGCAGGATGACGCTTTAACCCCTTTGCACTCTGTTGTCTTTTGACATTTTTGTTTTAATTTAAAGTTAGCTTTTTTGTGACTGATGTTGACACCCATCCTTTAAGTACAAGCCCAGCTTTTTTAATGATATATTTTTGATTATATTAAACAGTAATTCAACAATGAACCTAAAAATGTACAAAAAACCTGAGATCAAACATGTCGAGACAAAATAAAGTGTTAGAAAATCCAGAAACAAAGTGTGATATTAGATATTAGTGATCAATATTATTTCAATGACGATGTAACTTGAAATACACAAACAAAAATCAAAAACATCATTTCCATTTCACTGCAACAGTTTAATTTAAATAAGAGTTAACATACATTAAGTTATACTCCAAATGACCCGAGTCTATGTAGGAGGCAACTATCTAAAATAAAAGGGTTCCATCCGATTGGTCGACAACATGAAGGCGTCCATCCGATTGGTCAAATGCATAAAGGGATTTATTTGATTCGTTAAATACTTCAAGCTGCATAAGATTGTTTTAGCACATTTAAGGTTAACATCTACTGCAATTGTCACCATCTTTAGCGATGTCGCGCTAAATTTGTGATTTCTTGTGCAGACCTAAACAATGTAAAAGCTAAAAACCATTTGAAACCTTCATGTTGGGCTCAGAATGAAAACAATGCTAATGGGGGGTTGTTGGTTTCATTCCCGCCAGCTGAAGTGACTGCCAGACTCACCTGAGAGTTTAGAGCCTGCAGAGGGTTTATGTTTGAGGGAAATGTTTGGACTCCTCGCCCGTTTTTCTTACCAAGTTTTCTCCGGTTTTAGAATTGTCTCCAGAACCTGGATTCGTTTGTTTGCTTGTTTCTGTGTTTAAACCCAAAAACCTTCTGATTTGTGGACATTTTCACGTGAACTGAGTGTTTTGGTGGCGATCCGCAGATGAACACCAGCCTGCTGGGCCAAATCGGCATGCTGAACTCGGCTCCTCAGCTGCGTTGCATCAAGACGTACCAGGTTCCTCCGGTGCAGCCGGCCTCCCCAGGATCCCAAAACCACCTGAAGCTGGCCCGCCTCATCTGGACCTCCAACCGCAACGTCATCCTGATGGCTCATGACGGAAAGGAGCATCGCTTCATGGTCTGAGCCCTCGGGCAGTCGGCACTGCTGTCATGGGCCACTTGGAGCGGTTTAGGGAGTCCTGTTCTGGGTCTGGAGGGAAGTTGGTGAAATGTGGTCTAGAAAGTCTCACTGGAGAATTTGTGGAACAGCAGCTCAGCTAGAATGGAACCAAACCAGTCCAGGTCCTGGTTTGGGTCGCTTAAACTTTGTCCTACTGTAACCTTTGTGGAGAAATGTGCTCTGTACATATTTATAGGCTGTGTGTTTACATTAGGATTTGTGCATATTTGTAACAGTGACATCATTCCTAGTCCTATTTATTCGTTGCTTTTCATCAGAGTGACTGTTCTCCTGAGGTCAGGCCTTTGCTTTGTGAGGCAGCTGTTGCTGCAGGTCAGGAAAGAAGCGTGCGATCGTGACGCGCTCTCTGGAGATTTCAACTAAAATCTGGATTTTTAAGCTGAGCCTGCTTTTGGGAGACGAGCGGCGCAGAACACGCACATGTTCCATCACAAGAGTGAAGCGGCTGCAGCTGTCAGAGGCGGCGGCGGCGGCGGCGGCGGCGACAGGCTTTGACCCATGCAGGGCCGCAACATGCTTTCCTCGTTTCAAAGAGGCTTCAACGTGCCCGCACTCTGCTTTCACTGTTGTAGCACCTTCAAGGCTTCACACTGACCTGTGTGTGTGTGTGTGTGTGTGTGTATTGTGAGTGTTAAACACACATTCTCACGCCAGGCTTTTCATGCTCTAAAAGCACCAAAAGGTGCAGCGCCTCCATGCAGAGAAGGGCCTCTGAGGTCACCATCCCACACTCATTATTATTATTATTTTATTCTTCCAAGTGGCTTTTTGGGTCGAGGTCATCAGATTCGTGTCTGCATCTGCAGAAACGTTCGTCTGCTGAGCTTGATGGGGTCTTGGGTTTAAGGTCCAGTACCTCCTCTTCATAAATTGTCTGTGTTTCTCACTGGTTCTGAGTAACAGTCCATGTTTGCTGCCGCCGCTGCTGCCGCCGCCGCTGCTGTCGCCGCCGCTGCTGTCGCCGCCGCTGCTGTCGCCGCCGCTGCTGTCGCCGCCCTCCTTTGGCGTGTGTTGTGGCATCTGCATGGATCCCAATCTGCTTGAACTTGTTTAAAATGTTTTTTTTTTACTCAAATGCAACCTGTTTTTCTGGTGAGACAATTTTCTTTCATTTTTAATAAAAAATATAATTTGGAAATGGAGGCCAAACTAATAAAGTAGAAAATAGAAAAGCAGCAGTAGATGTCAGAATCTAAGGGGTACATTTCTGTCTTCATGCTGTTGCAATATGAAAAACTGCTGCTTTGATTGAGAAAAACCTTCGATTCCCCCTAGACTGATTAACAATTACATTTGATCCTTCTCAGAGTTTTATCCAGAGAAAAGAAGTTAGAATATATACATATATAAGACGTCTATAAATATTCTGTTGACGGGGAGACCAGGATGTGGGTCAGAGTCCCTCTTGGCGTGTTGGAGGAGTTGGAAGCCTCCTTTTCTGCCCTCCCTCCACCTCCTGTCAGTTTCATTAGTGCTGTCAGAAAGCTTCTAACACCGTTACACACCTGTAAACCCGAGCGTGTCAAAGCTTTTCACAGGTTCTGCCTCCCCTCAGAGGGAGGGGGGGATCCGGCGTCTGGTCGGGGGATATTTTCAAAAACACTCAAACATGCCAAGTCCAGCTCATCCTGACAGCTCTGAGATCTTAATCTTTCCTTTCCTCCGGCACTCTTAACAGTTTGAGAAAATATGTTTTTGGCAGCCTCTCCGGGGAGGATGGGTGAGAAAAATGGAGAAGGCAGGGAGGAAGAGCTGAAGAGTAAGTAACAAGTGAGGAGATCAGCTCGGCCAACCAGAAAAAGAGGATCTGTGGTGAAGGCAGAGAACCAAAGTGTTCCAGAGAACTGGATGTGTTTTCCCTTTAACCTTTGCTTCCTTTTGTTTTGTTTTTCTCCTTCCTGACACGCAGAGATGAGCCGCCATCGCCCCCATCTCTGCCCCCCGTGGCTAACTCTGGTCATTCGGTTCAGACAGGAAGTGGCGTGTTTAAAGTGACTGACGTCCTGCATGTATATGAGCCTCCCTTCATGCTGCTGTGCATCATGTGGACGTGTGTGTTCTTAGAACAGTGTGTTGCTGTTGACTTGGTGTCCAATAAAGGCATTCCTGTGTCAAATCTTAGTTTCTCGTCTGTAAACCAGCCAAAGTACAAAATCAGTTCAGTATTTTTCAACTGTCAGTCCACAACCTAAAGCCTGCCTGCATTGGATGAAAGAGTTGCTTAAAATAAATCTATATATTCAGGAGTTCAGAGCTCACTTTCTTTTGATTGGACTTTTTCTACAGTTTTACTTCAAATCCCAGATCAGCACGTCTTGCTGCTACGCCGTCGACGGTCGCTCAAAGATCTTTTAATCAATGTTGTTTTTAGAGAAAGATTGTGTGACCTTTCGGTGATGTGTTTGCTGGATCGCCAGCATAAATCGCTCTTTGTGCATAAAACCGCACAATGATCCTGTAACACCAGGTTCCTGCTGGTCAGTGCTGCACCGTCACATTGACACCAACCATTTACCAGATTTCCCTTCAGATGTGGAGTGGATGAAATGCTAAGATGGCATAAAAAACAATGAACCTTCCACATTCCACAGCAATTCATCTGTTTTACCAACATGAACCATTTTAACCCTTGTGCTATCCTATGGGGTCCAGATGACCCCCCCCCCCTCCATTGATGTGTTCTCTCTACCAGGATAAAGGTGGAGAGGATTTCATGTAATCCATTGAACCAGTGAAGATCACAAATCATTGAAGAACAAAGGTTCAGAGCTCTGTCTAGTGGGTCTAGATGACCCCACTCCCAATGTTAACGTGCCTAGGATAGAACAAGGGTTAAGGTGCAGGGATCTCTGGCTACCACCCTCAGCCTTAGCGACATTTCAGTGATGCTGCTCATTTCAAACATGTTTGCTAACGAACTGAGTTGGAGTTTTAATCTGAAAGGACCTCAATAAGAAGGATAGGGTCCAGTCATGTAAGCGTTCTGTAGGATTTGCCCGTATGCTGCATGTTGCTGCTGGCGTGCTGCATGGCGCCATTAGTTGGTTGTCTGGCAGAAAGCAGTTTGGAGTCTGACCGTCAGGACAGAAAAAATGTGCAGCAGCTTTGCAAATGAAGCTGTGTTTTCCCGACAGCTGTACATAATGGTGATTAAAGGGAAAAGTAGCGTTCAACTGCAGACCCATTAGACACGGAAAGTCTGAAAAAGCAAACGTCATCCGCTAATCTCCGCTTTTTTGTTTTCCTGCATTTTTACAAAGACTGGTGAAATACAGATTAAACTATCAACAAAAATGATCTTATTTTGAAAGGAGAAGTGGATGATGAGTGGGTATTGGTCAGAGAAGCAGAGTGATTTCTTTCTAGTTCTAATATCAGATTTTTATACCTTTAAAACTTTTTTATTGGATTAATTCAAACTGAACTTTTTAGTGTTTTCATAATTTATGTAAACCGTGTCTGCAGTACATGCAGTTGCTGAGCCAAGTGAACCGTCTTCTCAATGATTCTCTTTTAACTTAAATAACAAAATGATTTCTGCAGGTCTAAAACTAGAACTTGTGACGGTTCTCTGCAGCTCTGAGCTACGCAGAACAACTTTTCCCTCCGTCATTTCTGAGCGCCTCTCCGACTCTGTAAGCATCCACATCCACAGAATCAGGCTGGAGCACAAAGTCAGCAATAGATTTCCCAACTGTTATGTAAAAAGAACCAAACCAACCAAGACAAAGCTTTGATAGTGCTTTATCATGGGAGTCCTCTGAAACCAAGTTAGCAGACATTAACCAGCATTAGTAATGTGTTTATTAGCCTTTATAGGACAATCATAATACATTCTTGAGCAAACAAATACAGCACTTAACCAGCCTCTTATCAGCAGAGTTAGCCTTACAGGTGTTGATTGCTTATAAAAAATATTAGCATTTGTCTTACAAATACCTGTTAATTGCTTGTAAGCAATAATAGTTTATTGATCTTTTTGGAGAAGGTCCTGAACAGTAAAGTTGATCTATTCTCTTCTATTCTTCAATCTGAAGTGTGACCAACATGCTCGTCTTCATGAGGTTTATGTGGAAATTCTTTCCAATGATTGATAAACACATAACTTGCCCCTCATTTAGAGTTTGGACTGTTCCTTGCCAGCGACCTGACATTCGGGCGATGGAGACATGCTTAAAACAATTGGTCGTAGCCTGATAACTCATCCAATCGCCTCAAAAGGCGACGCTTCCTTTGCAGAGCCGACTCACATCTATGACGTCAGCGGTGAAAGGATGGAGTCAAGTCAACTTTATTTATAAAGCGCTTTTAAAACAGCAGAAGTTCACCAAAGTGCTGAACAATGCAGAATAAAAACAAAACAACAAACAGAATAAAATTAATAAAAATCAATACATTAAATAAAAATAAATAAAACCAATCAACTCAACTTGAGTTAACAGCCAGCGAGAAAAGGTGAGTTTTTACCTTGGATTTAAAACCCTTCAGTGAACAGGCCTGCCTAACCTGCATAGGGAGAGCATTCCACAAGCTGGGGCCAGCAACGGCAAATGCCCCATCCCCTCTGAGTTTCCGCCAGGTTAGGCTTCTTGATCAGTGGCTGCACTGTAGCATGTTTACGGTTTCTAGGGAACACACCAGAGGAAAGGCTGCCGTTTACAACAGCAAGAACTGCAGGTCCCAGAGTAGTCATAACCTCTTTGAATAATCGGGGTGGAACCGCATCAGAGGGGGAACCTGAGGGCTTCAGGTGTTTCACAGTCTCATTTAAAACTGACAGAGTCACTGGTTCAAACTGGTCAAAGGTTACAGGGCAAGACCCAACAACAGAGGGGTCAAATCCAGGTGGTGATATGAGGGCCCTGACATTGTTCCCCAGCGTAGGTTGGACACAGACAGACTTGGGGGCGTTAAGAGCTGCATCTATGGTCCTAACAGGACATGGGGCTTGTGTCGGTTTAACAGGATAACATTTGACAGATGTTCCCTTTTTGCCTCTTTTACAGTAGCCTGATAATGACACCAGCCGTCCTCACAAATCCGGTGGGAGTCCCGGTGTGTTGCCATATTGGAGATATCCACACGTAAACATTGCCTTCATTTGAGATTAGCCGTGTACAAATCACCTAAAAAACATGACAATTCAGTGGCGAATGGCAACAAAACTGAACGGAAACATGAACAGTTATCTAGATATGGACCTGAACCTAAACAAAAGGAGCCTTAAGTGAGTTTAACTGAATTAACTATAGAGAAGATTCACGTACGACGCAGCCAGTTCTTCTGACGAGGGCTAGCACTTGTCATGAGTTTGTAGATGAACTTCTTGTTGAGTCAAAAGATTGATAGGTCTGTGAAAATGTATTTCTACTCCTGTGCAGTCAAACTAGATAAAGACGACACAGCTCATGTTCTTTTTAATCATCAGTACTAGTGTCAAGAGAACGACCACTGACCCTAATCTACTGAGTTGGACATTACCAGTACTGGTTATGTCAATCATTATTAGCATAAATAGTCTTTTCCATTTTTGCCAATTCTGATCAAAGTTATGATCAAAACTATTTTTATCATTTTGATCAAAATTCGGTTGTAAAATTCACAGACGTCTTTTTTTGTCAGTAAATTCCTGATTTCTAGTAAACGGTAGAATCCTGAACTCTGGCTGAAATCCGCCTGAACTTGCTTACTCTGGGTATGTCGGTTCCAAAAGACCGGATATGAGTTGGCGTAATTACGCTCGACTTGGTAACCCTGGGTTAATGCACGTGCACGTCATGTACATAAAGACATTCTCAATGGATCGCATTAAAGTACACACCAAACAACCTTTGTGGGAACCACAAACGACAGAAACAACAACACAACTGGAATACATTGTGTGGGTCCATAGAGTCACTGCAGCACCGTATTGTTCAGTCTGATGGCTGTGGGGGGGACGACCGGCAGTAGCTCCTTCTTGCACTGTGGGGGTAACAGTCTGGTGCTGAAGGAGCTGGTCAGCACCTCTACAGTTTGGTGCAGGGGGTGGGAGGGGTTATCCATGATGGATGTTAGCTTGGCCAACATCCTCCTGTCCACCACCTCCTCCATGGACTCCAGTGTGCAGCCCAGGACAGAGCCTGCCCTCCTAACCAGTAAGTAATTTAAGTAATGTTTTATTTATATAGCACCTTTCACAGAGAGCGACTCACAAAGTGCTTCACAATGTTAAAACAATATAAAATCAGAAGCAATACCCAATAAAATGCACACAGGGATATAAACAAACAAACAGGCAAAAGTGAACACAGGTAAAAATCAGCTAAAAGCTTTCTTAAATAAAAAAGTCTTAACTTGAGCTTTAAAACACTCGACTGAGTCAATCTGGCACAGAGACAGGGGGGGGTCATTCCAAACTCGGGGAGCGACTGCCTGAAAGGCGTGGTCCCCCCTAGTTTTAAAATGAGTTTTTGGAACACATAAAAGATTTTTATCAGTGGACCTCAAAGAACGTGCAGGAGTGTAGGGAGTTAAAAGGTCACTAATATAGATCGGGGTTTGTCCGTGCAAGGCTCTAAAAACTAAAATCAAAATCTTAAAATCTATTCTAAATTTAACTGGAAGCCAATGTAAAGATAAAAGCAGAGGGGGTGGTATGAGCGCGCTTATTGGTTCCAGTTAAAAGCCTTGCAGCAGAGTTCTGGACCAGTTGGAGACGTTTAAGAGACTTTTTGTTAAAACAAGTAAAAAGAGAATTACAATAGTCTAAACGAGAGGAGATAAAAGCATGGATGATCAGCTCAAGGTCAGATCTGGTTAACATTGTCTTCAGTTTAGCCACATTCCTCAGGTGGTAAAAACAGTTTTTGACCAGGCGCTTCGAATGAGAGTCTAGAGACATAGCTTTGTCAAACCAGACACCAAGATTCCTGAGACTTGGCTGGACAGAAGAGCTCAGTGAACCAAGGTGACTTTTGATGGAGGGATTTTGTCATCAGGAGCAAAAATCATTGTCTCTGTCTTGTTTGGGTTCAGGAGTAAATGGTTGTCATTTAACCAAACCCTGATGCTGGCCAAGAAGTCTAGTAGATTTGATAGATTAGTGTAATTATTTTTTCCAAAGGAGCAATAAAGTTGAATGTCATCAGCGTAAAGATGATAAGAAATATTAGAAAATTTGCTGATGAGTCTCCCAAGGGGAATCATGTAGAGAGTGAATAGAATGGGTCCCAATACAGAACCTTGGGGAACGCCACAAGACCAGTTTAACTCTCCTCCTGTCTCTGCCTGTACTGCCCCCTGTACTGCCCCCTGCCCAGCACACAACTCCATAGAGGACCACTGAGGCCCCCACAGGGTCATAGAAAGACCTGAGCAGCTGTCTGCACCAAAAGACCTCAGTCTCCTCAGCAGGTGAAGGCGACTCTGGTCCTCCCTGTACAGAGCATCCAGTCCAGTCTGTTGTTCAGGTGAACTCGCAGGTATTTAAATGTGTCCACAGTCTCAATGTCCTGGTGCCCTGGATGTGATGGTGAGGACCTGCTGAAGTCCAGAACAGATAACAAATCCCATATGTGTTTACGCTTGTTTGGAGCTGTTATTTCAAAGCAGTCATCTAAAAAAAACAGGAAAAGTTGGTGGAATCCTGAGGATGTCACGTCTCACTGTTTGAGAGATTCCTCAGCAGCCAAGCGCTCCGTCAGATGAGGCCCATGGCTGCATGGTGAGGTTTTCAGAGCTTCCAGAAGACAAGAGGGTCAATTAAAAAAGAATCAAATAAAGCTCTCTGTCACGTTCTCCTCCCTTCCACAGACTCTCCCTCCTCCTTCTCTGTTTCTGTCGTTTATCACTCTTCATGCTCCAAACTGATCAGCGTATTGATCGGGAGTGTGATCTGCAGCTAAATACATTTTCTCATCATCTCATTTTGAAGGCGTTTGATCACTAACCTCAGAAGGAGTTTCTGCTTTGGTCTGTGACGAGAAAAGAACCAGCAACCACCAAAGCCTCGTCCTGAAGACATCACCCTGAAATGACCAGGTCCGGTTCCTCCACGTCCCACATTAGGGAGTTCCTTTCTCAACGTGATCAGGTACTTTGTGTTAAACGTCAGACAGTGTTCACTTGCACGTTTCCCTCTTTTATTCTTTTTGAACTTCTTCTTAGTCATTAGCGATGAAGCGTAAAAAAGCAGCAGGAGCTCATGTTTCTCTGGGCTCAGATTTTCTCATTGATCCGCCTCTGGCAGCCAACCAAACTCTGTTCTTCATCTCCGTCTTCCTCCCATCCAGACTTCACTTTGGCTGTTTCTTTTCCGTGAACAGTTATTGCATAAAACATGAAGAACATTTAACATTTTTGTAATCTCAATATGCATGAGCTGCAGAGGCTGTTTTTGATCTGTGTTTACATCAGCCCCCTTAAACTAATTAGCTGTAAATGGGAATGTTTGGGGGAATTATTCATGCTGTTCTGTGCGTTTATCCATTATTGATGTTCCTCAAAGTTCTTGTGCTTGAGCTGCAAGTTTTTCCTCTCAAGATAAAAAGATTATCAAAAGATCTGTGGATGTTTGTGATCAATACGATCTCACAGCTGGACTGGAAGCTTTTTGATGAGAGGAAGAGGAAAAATCTGCTTCTGCAAATGTTTTAGGAGGTACCTGGCATTCAGACGCTTCTGCTGCCTCTCAGGTGCTTTTTGTTTTTTTAAAGACACGCTTTATCCAGAGACTGTAATGCTTTTTGTTACCAACTGGTTTACTTACTCAACCGGGTTAAGGTCACATGTATTCATTCAAAGACCTTTTGTTTTAGACTAATTTGTTAAACATCGATAAAGCTAAAGAAATCTTAGCGTGTTACAGCAAACATCCTGCTTTAATGTTGTTTTAAATGTGGATCAATTTCTGCTTGTCAAAGGAGATTCATGCCGGGCAGCAGTGGATGCAGTTTGTTTTTGGCAGCCTGGCTGTGCAGGTCTGGTTTGTTTAGTCTCCTGGAGGGCAGCTTCATCAACAGAACAGAACAAATTCCTCTCTTGTCTGTGAGCACTGGTCTCCGGTCTCCCAAGTTGGCGTTCGATTTTTTGTTTTTGATTCCAAATACCCTTAAAATAAATACCCTACAAAATACCCTTAACTTTTGAGGGTAAAGTTTATCTTCATCCTCTGTAAAATGTCTGCAGCTGCTTTAAACTTTCTACACTTGATTTAGAACAGTTCATGGGATCTAGATTTCCCTCAAACACAAAACTGTCAATGTAGAAGTTACAAAATCAGACGCCAACTTCAGCCTCGTCCGACTTTTAAGGTGGGATGGATTAATACAAAAGAGGTCACTAAAAGTGGTATTTTCTAAGTACAATAATAAACACGAATCCCCTGTTTGAACAACTTTATTAGCAGCATCTTCTGAACATTAGACAGCTGGTTGCTGAGCATTCTGCATTATTATTATGGTCTGTGGGCACAACTCTAACAATAAATGATCATTTGGAGTAAAGACTCCTGGTGTTTGACTGTTAACTGCAGCTTTCTTTTATTTTGAAATCGAAGGCTCATCTTCTGTTTCCTCTCTGGATCTTTTCTGCCGAAAGAAATGTTCTTTTAGACGGTCGTTGCAGCTGCTTTAAAAATGTAGTGGATGGATTTTCGAAATGTCACCGAGTGACTTGATATGAGTCAGGAATGTGGTATGTGGTAGAGAGAATCCCATAGTTTTCCAAAAATAAAACGTTCTTCAGAATCAGATTACAAATTAAAAAAAACAGAAAAAATGTAGGTTGTGTTTTATTTCTCTGCGGCCCGGTACCAACTGCTCCACAGACCAGTACCGGTCTGCGACCCGTGGGACGGGAACCACTGGCATCACCTTTAAGCTGTGTATTTATGGTAACAACGTGTAACAGTGTTGGTGACTTGAGCAAAACCACGGTCACTGAGTTCTCACAACGTTCACCGTTAGAAATGATTATTATTATTATTTTCTTTTTTATTAATCACAGCAGCCGTCCTGATGATTTTCACGACCACTGAGAAGAAAGGGAAAGCTTCGCAGCAAACAGCAGCTTTGCATTTTCCCTCAGAAAGCAAATGTCCTGCAGGACTCTGCAAGGTCTACAAAGCAGGAATCGTTTCATTCTGTTGACCAGTTCATAATTCTGTCTCTCCCCTCATAGATGATGCTGCACTTGAAGACCAGAGACGGTCTAAGTTAGTTAAGGCCGTGTCACACTATGATGCCACGTATGAACTTTGGGTCTTAGATGATCCACGCATGACCTACGTATTTCATGAATGTTTCTTGCATTTGCCGTTCGTCAATGTGCTCAGATGTCTGTCCAGGGTTTTTACGTGAATTCAGTTTTGAGCTGATTATAGTTTTTGGTGGGTTAAGAATTACGCTTTTACGTAGTTTATACGCAATTATTACTTAAATCTTACACAATTGTGCGTGATTTTTGCAACATGCCAACACAAATTTGTGGCTTTCCACGACCTTTTCACGTATGTCTAATGGACTTTTCACCACTGATGTATAACTTTCATATCACGTTTACGGCGCACATAAAAACTATGTAATTGATGCAGAAATAACTAATTAATTACATATAAACAGCACAATAATCACACTGTTCATGTTCTTTGCGTGGTTTATTCGGACTTCTTCTGTGGCTTTAACATGGTTCATTCTTTGAAAATTTCACAAAAAGATCAAAACTTTTCTCACATTTTCCATATTTATTCCCGTATGACCAGTTTTCATCCATGCAATATGCGGCAAATGTATGTAGCGACTGTGTGACACGGCCTTTATGTAAGAAGGAGATATGCAAAAGGTCTTTTTTTTAGAATATTTGGTACATTTAAATGTGTTAAAATGGGAAATACCACGGCATCCATCAGGCAGATCTTCATCTCTAAGCTTTCTGATGCTCTTTGAGTTTTCCCGGTCGCAGCTCCTTGATGTCGGCTGCTGTACGTTTCCACAGCGGCGCCTTGAACTCTCCGAGTTTCCTCTAAAGTTCCTCCTAATCCTGAGAAAGCACCGAGCATGCTTAAACGAGGAACAAAGTCCTCCAGTGTCGACGTTTAAAGAGAAGCAAAAAGACAAGTCAATGTTAAGTGCAGAGCGGAGAGGAGATCAAAGGCGGCACCGTGTGTGCATTTAGCTCCAACAAGGCAAAGTTTGTTGATAAAGTTAGGAGGTGCAGAGAGGAGAGAGGGGGAGTTTGGAGGAGCTCAGGGTTCGATTAGTTAAGAGCAGAGAGGCTGTGATTCTGCTCAGCTGGAGAGAGAGAGTATCGACGTGGAGTCAGAGAACCTCGTCTCCCCCCCATACGCTCCCTCAGGTAGGCATTAAAACTGGGCTGAGAGATGGAGGGAAGAAGAAATGGAGGGAAAGAACCCCCAAGAGCCCGGCTGGAGTTTTGATTCACTTGGGTTTCTCACATCAGCCTGACGGGGGGCGGCAGGGGAGCCGGTGTTTTTAAATCCACAATGCTGTCAAAAATTAATCACCGCTTTACTTTTGGATGATCAATTCAGCGTGGAGCGGCGCCGCGGCTTACAGGCGGCTCTGGGTTACCCGCAGAGGTGTGGACCGGGGCTTTCTGGGATTGATGTGCGTTTGGTCTGAAATGTGAGGAAGCTGGAGACAAACTAATACACTTTCAGAAGCTCAACCTGCAGAAAGACAACGACAGGGAACCCTAAAGTCTGTGTTTCTGCTGGCGTGTCCCATGATGCACTTGGCAGCACTCTGCATTCTGTTCCTAATTGGCATGGGTAGCAGCGATGTGCTTCGGTTTGGGGGCAGCAGACGATCTGTGAATAGTGGCGAGTCGCAGCTGTCACGTTCGGGACGTCACGCCGGACCACAGCGGCTCCCGTCCAGCACGGGACCCTGGAACTGTGTCTCTGTGCTCGTAATTGTAGAACAAACCCATAATTGAGTGTTCAGCCTCCACACGTGCCCCGTTCCTCTGGGAATGTTTCTCTGACCTCTGCTCCTGCAGGAGATGGTGCAGCGTCTGTGTGCAGAGGGAGGGGAGGACTACTTCCTGAAAACATCCCATCTGTCCAGTTTAAGACACACAAACACTCCCTCATGAGGACCCCTGGTGACCGGACCGCTCACTCTTACCGTGAAACACACAAAGACGTTGGAAAGAGTCACAAACCACAAATCAGCTGCTTGCAGCCGGAAAGATTCTGACCACAGACGTTTCAAAATAAAGACGCTTCACCTTCATTAGAGGGATTTCTGTATTTGCTGCTCATTCCATTTGCTTCTAACAGGAAAATTCAGCTATTTTGTGTAAATTTACACTTTATAAGACTATGTCTTTATAAGCAGCTTAATACCACATTACTAATGCTTGTTAATGTATTATAAGTACTTTTTAAGTATTTAATTCTTAGGCATTACCAAAGTTTATTTTGAATGTTTGCCATTATCAACAAAATATAACGTGGTCGTTTTAATTTTATGGAAACAAGACAAACAAAAACAATAAAAAGAAAATCTAAATAATATCATAACAACATTACAAACTCAACTAAAACAATTAACTTCCTGATTCTAAGTATTTCAAACAGGAATAGAAGATAAAATAAACAGATTTTTTTTACAGTTTGTGAGAATTTACTTTACGTAGTTACTTATAAAACTAGCAAGAAACCTGCAAAAAGATCAACAATAAATGCATGAACAACAGAATTATTTTCTTTCATGTATATATTTCTACAGAACCTTTCACCACCATCCAAGGAGGCCCAAAGTTCTGTTCACCACGTCAAATCAATGAATAATACAATGATAAAACATAAAAAAGGATCAAATTAATTCATCAAAAATCAAAAGCATAGCTAAAGGTCAGCTAGGCAGATACTACGGCACAGTAAAATCAAACTTACAACAATCCCCAAAAACGCTGTGAGCACCGTTTTCCTGTTTTTCTGTTGTGTAGTGAATGTAAATGTTGGATTGAAACCTCCCTCTCCAGAAGGGTTAGCAGTTAGCCGTTTTCCTCCTGCATCGTTTCCCAGAGCTGCCAACAGCTTCAGCGGCAGAGCCGTCAACTTCTAATCCACCTGTAATCCTGAGGAAAACGTACGCGTGAGGCTAAGTCATCTGGTGTGGACGTTTAAAGGGATATGCAGTGGAAAGTCGATGTTAAGTGCTGAGTGAAGAGGAGATCAAAAACAGGACAACTGGTGTGTTTAGCTTTGACAAGCATGGAGCTGTACTGAGAAAGAATGGAGGGTGAAAGCTGGAGTTTAGCCTGCAGCAGCGTGGAGAGAGACTCGGAGACTGGATGAGAGTCTGTAACACACTAGACTCTTTACTTTTGCACACTAAAGTGGTGATGTTAAGTCATCTAATCTGCAGTCCCACAAACAGAGCTGAATGTAAAACCAGCAAAGGAAAAGCCCAAACTTTTATTCCGATCATCTATTTTCAAAGCCTCCCCAGTGGTCTTTTATTCATGATTATTCCAAAATGAAAGGCCTCTGTCATTTTCTGATGCTGAAGGATATTTTATCTTCCTGGTAAACTACCAGATTCTGGTCCCCACATCCTTCTGTCGTAACGCGTCACGTGACGTTAAGCAGCTGCTCGGACCGCTGAGTTTGCAGCCTAAAGCTAAAGAGCAAATGACAAAAACAAACAAATCAACATATTTGGAAAGTTTCTTTGGGGAGAAAAGAGCCGGTGAGGAAACTGAGTAAGAGTCTTTGACTTTACAGAAACACAAAGCTGCTGTTTCCAGACAAAAGCAGGAGTTTTCCTCCACAGACAGATTTATGTACAGAGGATCAGGCATCTGTTAAGAAACTTTAGGACAGAAAATGTTTCTACAAATAAATACACTATGACTCAGGGTTTGTGTAAAAACAAAATATGAAAAATCTTTTTGGTCTTAAAGATGATCTGAGCCTCGGTTGAGTCTATGTGTGTTCTATGAAAAAAAAAAAGTTATGTTGCTTCTATTTTTACAAATCAGAAACTACTTTTTCAAATGAACAATTTTCTTTCACCGAATCCTCGTTTTCTGCAAAACAAATGTACTAATGTTTGCAGATATTTTCTTGTAGTTGCATTTCAACGTAAAAATAGGTTTTACAGAAACTGGAGGTTAAAAATAGTAAATACCAACTTTGGGCCCGTTCAGACTGGTCCATGAAAGTACTGTCTGGGCAGCGGCGAAGGCGAGCCCACCCTGGACAGGTCGCCAGCCTGTCCCAGAGCCCATGGAGCTAGAGAACGCCGCCACCCAACGGTAAGTTTGAACGCTTCCGAAAACCACGCGGCCCCAACGAGTAAAGAAAATGGATGGAACATCAGGACGAAAACCCTCTCATCCAGTGGCCATATTGGATTTTTTCCAATCCTTTGATCGAGTCGCTGGAAACGTCACACGCCCAAAGCTGAGTCCCTGATCGCCGCGCCCAATCCCCAATTTGTGCCGCAGGACCTCAGATTGTGTGTTGACATTGACTTGACATCGGATCCCGATGCCTCTGACATGCAAGTGGCGTCCGGTGTGGTCTGTCAACACATTTCCTTTTCTGCCCATCACTACTCTAAACTGCTTCTCATCCTTCTGTCTGTTTCTCTGCCTCACCTGTACAGATGCACCTCCCACTCCTTTGTGTCCAAACTGTCATTCATGACCTCATATGGCCTTTGTTTGGTCTTCACCAGCGCCGCCTTTTGCTGCATCTTCCTGTATTTCCACTTGCTGTCTTCTGTCCTCTGAGGCCACTTTCCCCCCTTTTCCTCTTGAACTTTTTCATTCCCCCATCGGGTCTATTTATTGAAGTTTCCCTGTATTCTCTGTGATTGTGCCTCATAATTACAAGACATGCCCGTTAGAGTTCTGTTTACGTTCATTGAATGAAAAATATGTTGTAGCCTCATGACGTATATCAAAGACATACAAAGAAAAAATCCCAGATTTATTCCAAACCCAGAATTGATTGATTGATTGTTGAGTGCTAGCTGGTCCAGCTTGATTGACTGCAGGTAAACATACCCAGCATCCTCCTCGACTCTCTGCAGTGAAAGTGACCTGCTCCTTTGCAGGCTGCAGAGGTCTACCTCCCGCATGAAGCTCCAACAAACAACTTTGTTTGGTGCTGTGTCAAAGTTTCTGCTCGTCTCTGATAAATGTTTCACCACCAAACAAACATTCATTGGAGCCTTTATAAGATTCATGCAGCAGTAAATAAGATAACACGGTGTCCTGAAGGCAGATGGGGGTGGAATCCTCAGCAGACTGAAGCTGAAGAACCCGGCTCTGGCATTTCCATCGCTGCCTGCTGATCCTCTCACCAGACCAGAAGAGCATCGGTTACTTTGCCTCCTGGAAACAAGTGCATGTTGGAGAAATCTCCCCTTTTTGAGGCAGCAAAAAGCCCCCATCTCCTTAGATTTATGTTGAGTTTAGAAAATGAGATCAATATGGACTCATGTTTGATGTCCTGCAGGCATACGATTCTGCACTTAACTGCTGTGATATGTACACCGCAGGGCACAAGCATTGATCATGTTTCCAAACTAAGAGCTCCTTGATAATAAATATTTGATATCTAAGCGCATCAATAAGTTAGTCACTAACAACGCGTGAATTGCTGTGAACTCATCCTGGACACAGATGATTTCTGCGAGGTTATCGACGGACTGTTTATGAGCGGCTGATGAGGAGATGAATTGGCTTTGTGGTGCAGCATCCGCTCTGTGCATCAGAGCTGCTGCTCATAATTACATCTCAGATGATTGACATGCAGCCGTCTCAGCCTGTGGCCCACAAAACCGGACATATTTGGAGGAATACATCAAGAATTAAGAAGGCCCAGCCTCTGAGTCCAGCTTTGAGCGGAAGCCGTGACACCTCAAGCGAGCCTGCGGTTAACGAATGCGTCTAAACTTCAGTTTGACCAATAACATGTCTGCTGGGCTAGTTTTCAATTCATAGTTGCAAAAAGAAAATTAATCAAATTAAAACATGTTGACGGAGAGTAATTTAATTGGGTTTTTTGGCGTATCTCTTTAGACTTCTTTTAAAAATTGGTACTAAAAGTGGAATGTGTCAAACGTTAAGAAGTATGGAAAAAATGTTTAAAAAAAACTATGAAGAAAAGATAAATATGTTAAAACTTCTTTTTAAAGAAGTTATTTAAAAAAAACCCACAAGAAGTATTATCTCTTCTTTTTTGACCATATTTTTAGGGCCACGTCTATTTTTGAATTGAGGCGAGCAGCTGTTAAAGCGAGGACCGTCCCAGATGAAAGAGTTGTGTTTTTAAGGTTGTGTTGTGTTCTTTACTGTATTTTGTTGCATCTCTGCCAGTACGGCAGATGTTTGTAAAGTTTTCAACAAGCTTTTCGTCTTATATACAAGTGCTATAAATGAAGGAAACGGCATCACAGAGTGACTGAGAGTCTGAACAAACTGATGGAGGGTTCTGGTTCTGTCCCGGGTCCAGTTCTGATTGTCCAAAGACGGATATTTCACAGGAGGAAATGGAACTCTAGATTATAATTCATAGCCCAGAACCTCAGAACTAACAGCTTATGATGCGTTTCCACGTTTGTTGTCGTTTCTATTTTCTCAGTAAATATTTCTTATTGTAAAAGATCGACTCTTTTACTCATAATTCTACGCTTTTATTCTAGTATATATTTTCCCCCATAATTTCCCCACTTTACTCTTGTACATTCATTTGAGTTTTTTGGTGTCCCTGACGCTTCATATCGTAAATTTCTACGTTTTGGGGGATTTTATAGAAGACGCCGCGCTCCACGGTTCAGATTCGCTTCCCTGAAAGAGAACTTGTTTATGTTGGAGCATATGTTGCTCTGACAATGACGTTTTTATAATGTCAAAAAACACAACGATTTCATAATGTAACCCACATTATTGTTTTTCAATCGTGTATCTGAAGCCTCTGATGAGGTTTCTTAAATATTTCTCCTCATGTTTAAGCCAATTCTTTCCAAAAGACGATGCCCTTCTGAGTTCTCCGTAGGACCACTCGCGACTTGTCCACTGTTTATCTCCAAACTACTGGACACCAAACTGCTGATTGACTTTTGCAAAGAAAAAAGTATTAAACAAAATATTGTTGCAGAAGACCTGTCAAAAACTGATGAAAAATGTTACAAAGGGAGTTTTTCATCCACAATTGGTGAAATTCAGTTCTTTGATTCCATCCTATCAGAAACACTCCCATCAGTTTTTCATTTCAACCAAGAGGAAGAAACATCAGCAAGAAACACGGAGCCCCTCTGCTGCAGCAGACACTTTGTAAAGAAGCGACGCTGCTACCTGACAACAGGGTCTCCAGACCAGATTCCTCAGGTGCATTAAGGCTGGAACCAGAGCAGGATGTGACTGGCAACAGCATTGGCTGGTTAAGGCTGGAGATTGCAGAGCGAACGGATCAATACGCTTGGAGCCGGACAGAGCTGGAAACTTGAAGAGAGAATGATGAAGGAAAGGCTGAAGAAATTCTATCATTCTATACCTTCCTACTTCTGTCTTTTGTTCAATCTTCTGTTGTTGTAAAAATAATGTTGGAGTCCGCGCTCAGAAACTGAAACTGAGAAGGGTCAGACAGATTACTCAGAGTAAGAAAAAAACAATCTTGTCCTTTCACATGAACACAAAAGAATGTTTAAGTATTTGAAAATCAAGATTAAATGTATTTATACATATATCTTCCTGCAGGAAGAATAAGATGGCCAAAGGAAGAGATACAGATAACGGATGTTAAAACACCAAAGCTCCTCACCATGCATGGAGGGTTCCATCCCAAATCCAGCACCCTGAGACTGTATGAAGGAAGGAGGCCGAGGACTAGTGAGCGTAGAAGCCACTATCCAGGATGAAACATCCAAGAACCGGGGAGTCAACATCATCCACACTGATTCTGAGCACAGAAAAACCACAGGGGTGTGTCCTCAGCCCCGCCCTCTTCACTCTGTTCACCCATGACTGCTCCACTATTCATCCCACAAACCTGGTTGTAAAGTTTGCTGATGACATCACCGTAGTAGGTCTCATATCCAACAATGATGAGACCCACTACAGAGAGGAGGTCCAGCACCTAACAGGATGGTGTGCTGACAACAACCTCGTCCTGAACACCTCCAAGACCAAGGAGGTCGTCTTCAGAAGGCGGTACGCCCCCCCCTCCTCATTCACGGGGAGGAGGTGGAGCGGGCGGACCACATCAAGTTCCTGGGGATCCACATCACATCCTACCTCACCTGGTAGCTGCACACATCCCACCTGGTGCAGAAGGCTCAACAGAGACGCTTCTTCCTCAGGAAGCTTAAGAGGACTGGACTCTACTAGTAGGATGGAACTACTAGGGAACTTCTACAGAGCAACCATGGAGATCATCCTCTGTCTGAGTGCTACGGTGTGGAACGGAAGCTGCACCGCTCAAGACAGACAGGTCTTGGCCTGGGTGGTGAAAACCACACAGATTATGGGAGGAGCTCTCCCACAACTCGACTCAGTGTACGACAGCCGGGTCCGACGGAAGGCTGGTCGTATAGCTGCAGACCCCGCCCACCTGGGACACCATCTGCTTGTACCTCTACCCTCTGGAAAGAGATACAGGAGCATCAGAACTATCATGAACAGACTGAAAAACAGCTTCTTCCTCAGAGCTGTGAGCCCCCCCAGTCTTAACATAAGCCACTAGTCCCCTGTCACCACATAGTTGACAGATGACTATGCTCTGGTTGCACTTTTATGCAACCATGAGTATGCAATACTCATTTCATGTATGCAGTATTCATCTTTTTTTACTGAACAGTTTTTGGGATTATCTATTTTTAATATTATTAGAAAAGAGCTGCTGGAAACAATTTCGTTGTGCACTGCATATTGACATTAAAATATTCTGTTTCTGATTTGTAGCTCAGATAAGAACGAATGAAGCAGTGCAGCTGCACAGTGGCTAATTCACGGAGCACCAGCCAAAATGCTGTCAGCAAAGCGGGCCAAAATTCTGCAGAACCTCCCAGCAATGGATTCTAGTTCACAGACCTGATGGATCAGAGTGATGTGGACAACGCTCTGAAAACAGGACGACATCGTGGCGATGAGCGTTAGAATCCGTGTTTGCTTCCACGTGTGAGAAAGTGGAGCTGCAGCTGCAGAGCAGACTGGAAATAAAACCTCTTAGCCACATTAAAGCGTCTCCTTCATCCTGTCATGCTGCCTCATCATCACAATTTATTGTTTCTCTAAAGAATTTGTGTTATTTTTCTTTTCCTTTATTTTATATTCTTATGCTTTAGTTTTTCATTCAAAAATGGGAAAAGTTGGGTTTTTGTAAACGTTTACGAGTTTCCGCTAATATCAGAGGGTTTTGCAGTTTTGGTATTTTAATTAAATGTTTTTAGGGCTTAATAGTATGGAAGTTTTTGTTTTATATTCATGTTTATGAAATTTCTACTAAGCTAAAGTCTCTATTGGTCAGTAAAGCATACAGTTTGATCTTGTTTTAGGTTTTAGGTTGCTTAAACACAAAGAGAACCGGATAGAAACTTTGGCCTGGAAAAAATAAAAACAACACAAGTGTTTGTGCATGTGTGTGCGCACGTGCCTGTGTGTGTGTGACCTTGACACTGACAGAGCTCTAGCCTTAGGCCTGTCCTTTAGCTCAGGGGAACACACAAAAGCAGTTCTACTCACACATGATGTTGCATGCACACAAAGACACAAACCAGTATTCACAGACTCACACACACACACACACACACAGTGTCCGAGTAGCCAGCAGGGATGTGGATCATTAATAATTCATTGATTGTAGAGAGAAGAGCAGTGGACTGGAAGACCTGAGCATGTGTGCGTGTTTGTGGGAGTGGACACGTGTGTGTACCTGTGTGTGGATGTGTGTTAATCGCACAGATGTCCAGTTTCAGTTTTAGGACTGGAGATGTTTATTATTTGTTTTATGGGATGGAGGTTGATTACAATTTAATCACCATTCAGTAATTGTTGAAAAAATAGAATTTTAATTTAGCTGCGACCCCCATTTGACCCCTTTTACTGTCCCAGGTTAAAGGTCGTGTCACACATGACATTCCTGTCTTTGGTGATTCATGTGTGATTGACGTCGTTCATACGTGTTTCTTGCGTTTGTCGATGTGCTCAGACGTCTGTCGAGGGTTTTGGACGATGGTTCTTTACGTGAATTCAGTTTTGAGCTGTTCAAAATTTTTGGTTGGTTGAGAATTCTGCAGTTTATGGGTATTTTATGTAGTTTGTTCACAATTATTACCTAAGTCTTTCGCAATTGCATGTGAGATTAAGGACACTTCGACACATGGGCAGGCAAGGAGGGAATCAAACCTTCAATATTCCGATCAGAGGTCGACCGCCCTACCACTGCACTATGGCCGTCCATTATTTAATGTACATAGTCAGCATTATAGCTGAATATTCATCTGAAAAGCGTAGAAATCATGGGATGGTTAGCAGCCTTGCCTCACGGTGAGAAGGCGCTGGTTCGAATCCCGACTGTGTTCTCTCTGTGTGGATTTTGCCTGTTCTCCCCGTGCATGTGTCCGTTTTCTCCGGGCTTTCTCTCACAGCCCAAAGACATCCTGCATAGGTTGACTGGGTATTCTAAATTGTCCTGTAGGTGTAAATGTGAGTGATGTTTGTGTGTGTGATTGTGTGGTTTTGCGACACACCGGTGACCCGTGAAGGGTGTAGCCAGGATAGGCTCCAGCAACCCTGCGACGTCAGAGGGGATACAACAGATTAAGAAAATGAATGGATGGCATCAAAATCAGTATAGTTCCCCCTTTAATCAAGGACATACTGCCGGTCCTAAGAAAGGCAGCTTCCAGGGGAGTAACGCTTCATTTTAGCAATTTGATTCATATCACAAGAAATGATCCCATAGAAGAGCAGAGAGAAAAAAAGGAAAGCAAGTAGCATGTGAAGGGATGTCAGAGGGAGGTGAGAAGACAATTAAAACAGTCAACAGGCACTTTGGATTCCCTGGACTCCATCTCATCATTACATCAGACGCAGTCTGCAGGCAAACTGAGGCTTGTGGGCCAGCTCTCTGGTTGCCGCGGGAAACACTTCCTTGTTTGCCCTAGCGCCCTCACTTCCTGCGTGCTGAGACATTTAGGGATAGAAAGGATGCGTGTGTGTGTGTTTTGTTGCATGGCTAATTTTGACAGCATGGGAATGAGAGAGTAAGTAATGTTCCCAGCAGACTGTGTGTGCCTGTGTGCACCCAGAGAGTTGCATCCATTAGTGATAATGGGGAAACAGAGCTGCTATTAGCTGTTAATGGACAAACACACATCCTCAGCACAGATCTCTTCTCCATCTGACCCAGTAGACCCACAAAGCTGTGCGGCCTGCGGATGGCCGGCTAAACCAGTTGTCTTTCACTTTCACTTCATTCTAGATCCTTTTTAAATGAGCAAAAGCCTCCATTAGTGAGTGACTGGATGCAGAAAGATAACTGTATCTTACTGTTTTTGAAGACGTATAAAAATCACAGCAGAAACACAACCCGAGCTTCACTAAAGTAACGTTTCTGACTGACTTTTAAAAAAGTGGCTTAACATAAACTGTGGCTTCGTCTGAATTCCCTCCCTACTCTCTAAGTACTAAAAAACTAAAGCGTGCCTGGTTATCTAGTGCTCTGGATTTTAAAGGGCCTATTTTGTGCTAAATAAATTTTTAAGCTTTTAAGTGTATTATAATGTTAGTTTCTCTCCAGCCCCTCCCAAACCACAAAATCGAGTGGGTTCTCACATTTTGACATCACCAAGTGAGGAACCGCCCCTTCCAGGAAGAGTCTGCGCTACCGGCTCCGCCCTCAGGCCAACAGACACGCCCACAGACTGCACGTAAACACGATGCAAATTTAACTTTAAAGCAACCTGGTTTCATTATTGCAATTCAGAATAGATTTTAAAGTTCTTTAATTGGTCTATAAATGTTTTAATGGTCTCTGGCCTTCATATTTATCTGACATGATTTTAAAGTATGAGCCCTCGCGGACCCTGCGGTTCTCTGAAACCAACCGTTTGGTTATCCCAAAAGTTAGAACTAAAACATGCGGCGAGGCCTCATTCAGTTTTTATGGACCTCGCCTGTGGAACAAACTCCCAGAAGCCTCAGGGCCGCAGAGACTGTTCAGACCTGCCTTTTTATCTAGCTTTTAGTTGAAGTTTAGGAACTTAATTGATATTTTAATTATTTATGTTCAATTTTTTTATTAATTTGATATCTGTGTATGTCTATACATTTATTTATTTATTTTTATTTATTTTAATGTATTTATTCACATTACCATATTATATTTGTCTTATAAAGGTTTATTTATGTACTTTTGTGGTTTTTTATCTATTTTAATTTGAACTCTATTCCTTTTCCTTTTTAGTTGTAACTCCAGTGTTTCCAGTGAACGGGGTCGCTGCAGTGGGCTCTCCCTAAACTCAGATCTGGGGGGGTTCTGTGGTAGTGAACTTTATGAACTTGTGTGTGAACTTGTGTACATCACATCAATTTATCAGTCTTTTTATCTTGGTGTGTGTGTGTGTGTGGGGGGGGGGGGTCGGCATGGTGCTGGTTTGAACCAAAATATTTGTTTGTCTTGTCCTAATTTGACTATGTTTTTATGTGAAGCACTTTTGTTTGACCTGACTTGTAAAAGTTCTACGCAAATAAAGTTTGATTTGACTTGATTATTAAACAGAACCTACTTCCAGACTGAATCCCCAAATTGTCTCCCTTTAACCCTTGTTCTATCCTATGACCCCCCCCCCTTCCATTGAGGTGTTCTCCCTACCATGACAAAGGTGGATAAAGGTGGAGAGGATTTCATGTAATCCATGGACACCAGTGAAGATCACAAATCATTGAAGAACAAAGGTTCAGAGCTCTGTCTAGTGGGTCTAGATGACCCCACTCCCAATGTTAACGTGTCTAGGATAGCACAAGGGTTAATACCGAGATGTAATACCCATGACACTGTGGCTGTTAATTTTTATGAACTTCTCTTTTTTATTGAAATTCTGCTATTGGAGGGTGGTGAGGTTTGTTTGTCCTTCATGCTTGAATAATTCCAGAAAGGCCAGAGAGAGAAAAAGGTTTAGCTGGACCACAGAGCTAGAAAGCTGACTAGCACTTAGCTGAATGTAAATCTGAACACAAATATCATTTGAGCTGAATTTGTGCTAAATTGTTCAAAGCTGTTTGTTCCAAATCTGTTGCTCTTTATTTTCCTCTAAGTAATGCAATGTTAAGACATTTTTAAATTTTTTTTTATTAAGGGGTATAATGAAGTTCTTTGTGGTCCTTAAAGATGTTCAGAAGTTTGTTATGAGACAATGCAAATCCATGGGGAAAGTTGGTGAAAGCCAAGGCTGGAAACTGCTGTTTCTGTGCAGGGTACAGTTTCATGTACTTGATCTTTGAGCCTTCAGACAGCTCAGCATGCTGCTGTGATCAATACTGCCACATGCACTTCAGAAACTGTTGTCATTCAACAGTCCTCCACCGTAACCTGAAGCTGTATTATGTAAGAAACAAGCAATATATCAACTCTGAGCTGAAAGACCAACCAGGCTGCACACACGAGCTCAGCTCAGAAGGACGGAGGCCGTGAGCACATGTTCTGTGGTCAGATGGGTTCAGGTTTCAGCTTACCCTGGGAAAAATTAACGCTGGTTTTTGTGTGCCAAAGATAAGATGTGTGTGTGTTGGGAAAGAGATTAAAAAGTGTGATGGTGGCGAAAAGAAAAGACGGATAAAGGATAGAAAAGGTGCATTATTATGAGGAGTGCAACACTAATGACCCTGAAGACTTGAATGTGTGTAAACATGCTATGTGGACCAAACTCCCCTCTTGAAGCTAACTCAAAAATCAAATCAAATCAAATCAAATTCATATAGCATTTTATATAAAACACAACACCAAGTGCTTTACCAGAACATACAAACATACATCCAACTGAGAAGGCTCAGGAAATAAAAAAAAGGAAAATAAAATGTGAAATATATAAATAATTAACAATAAAATATGAAATAAGGAATATGAAATGGAATTATTAATAGTCCTGTGTAAAATAATAATATCTGATAAAGTGGATAAATTAATAATGGTAAATGGCATACACTTATATAGCAGTTTTCTACCTTTCTAGAAGGCCCAAGGCACTTTACAGTCACAGTCCCATTCACCCAGTCACACACACATTCACACACTGATGGCGGCTCCGCTGCCGAACACTGGCGCCAACCTCCCACCAGAGGCAGGGTGGGGTTCAGTACCTTGACCAAGGACGCTTGGCCACACAGGCGGGCTAGGCGGGAATTGAGCCTGCAATGTTCCGATCAGGGATCGACCGCCCTACCGTTGATCCACTGCCCCCCATTGATACCAAATAGATAATAACTATTAAAAATAGTTAAGTTAGTTAAAAGCCCAGTTAAAAAGATGGATCTTGAGCCTTTTCTTTAAACCTCTAAACTCGCTGTGGCTCTTAGGTCCTCTGGCAGGCCGATCCATACAGGAGGACTATATCCTCCCCCAGGACAGACAGGCCATGTACCACAACTCTTAGAGAAGAATGAGCTAATCTAACTCTACAACTACATGTTTGATTAGTCCAGCAGATGGGCTTCATCCAGATGGAGTTAGAGGCACAAGACAAGCCAGAGGCGAGATCAAGGCCCCCAAGGTCAGGTCCAGGAGCAGGGACGAGCCAACTGGAATCTGGAATCACACGGAAAGAGGGAAGACACATGAATGTCACTGCACCAAACAGAGGCATGGAGAGCTGAATGATGAATAAATGATCAAGAAAAGAGGAGAGTAGAGGACAGAAGCCCACCAGTGCACCAAAGTTTCCCCGGCTTCTAACTTCTAGCAGCTACTAACAATTGTAATTGTTAGAGAAACTAATTGCTTCTCACTGTTTTCCCGACAATCTATACGTCAGAAACACTTATCAGCAACGTAGCTTCTTAGCTGCAGTCTCCTCAGTTACCGCCTTGCAGCACGCCGCCGCTGCATCAAAGTAAAAAGTGTTGAACCTGACCTTGATACAGATGTTTCAAACTGGTCAGCAAAACTTAAAGTTTGAATAAGTGAACTATCGCGACAAGGACTGCAAAGCGCAGGACTTCCATTATTCTTTCTCTCGTTGCTTTGACCCGCCTTTTTAATTTCTGGCCAATGGCTGAAGAGATCTTTAGACACGTGGTTTTGTTTACAAGCTTTGATGAAAAACAGAAATCTCTGGCTGATGACAGTCTGAAAACAGACCAAAGAAAGGTTCAGGACTCAATCTGGACCAAATAAGGAGAACTCCTTCTGGACCAGCGGACTTTTCTGATCTGAGTTCAGCTTAAATGTTTAGTAAAGAGTTTAGTAAAGAGTTACCTTAATACTCAGTATTCAGTGGCATCCTATTTTCTTGTACTTGTTGTATTGCCGTCTAAATAAAGATTCCTTCATTTATTCACACGTAGGCGTTTCCATTCCTCACTGTGCTGCTTTGAGTCAGATGGATGCACAGGGTTGACTGCAGCTTAGATTCTCAGATGATGCAGGCGAGTTAAAAACAGTTTGTTAAGACTTATGACAGAATGATGTTCTGTCAGATCCACATGGGTCCAGCATGTGGTTTTATACCTGACACACGGAAACAAAACCTGAGGGCGTGGGTGGGGGTGGGGGGGCTTCACACATGTATGATTCATGTCATTTGCTGTCTGGACCAAGGACTGTACGTGTCACTGATAAACATTCCTGGCCTTGACGGACATGGATGCGTTCTGAAGACGCTTAACCCCGCGCTGACCTTGATGCATTTATGAGGAACAGACGGGGTGCGGTGGGAGAGCGTCCGTCCCTTCAGTGGCTTTCTGACTCCAGAAGCACATCACTACGCTGGCCTGTTTGACGATGTTCAGTTGTTGATTTCTGAATGACAGATTGTCCCTCAGATTCACTCACAGTTCAGCTTCTAAATGTCGGCTTTCAGCTTAAACACATCTTTGAGTTCAGGTCCATTTTCTCCTGTTTTTATGAGTCGCCCTGAAAATAAACGTTTTGATCTTCCTGAGGTACATCCCCTTTCAGCTGAATACTGTAAAACATACTTGCTTCCTCAGTTTTTGCACATCCCCAATGCAGATTCAGTACATTTGTGCCAAATCGTTTGCCTTTTTACACGTTTCTTCCTATTATTTTTGTCTATTCCCCTCCCTTTCCTAATTTTCTTTCTGCAATGCCCCCCCTTGTAGCCCCCCCCCCCTTCCTATTAAGGTCAGGATGGTGCTAAGTGTCTATCAGTGCTGATGAGGCTCTGGAGACTCCTTTGTTCTCAATGAGGGGGAAAATCTGCAGCAGCCACAGAGGCCCCCGCCTCACTGTGCTAACCCCCACCTTGATCCCCTCATCCTTCCATCGCTCATCTCACAGCCCAATCAATCACTACCTCTCCCTAACAACTCCATTGATCAGCTGCACTAACAACATCTTTCATTTATTAATTATGAGAGAAGGTCTTCCTGGGATTTTGCTCTGTGTTCTGTTCTCCTGACCCCTCCCCTGATGTTCCTGCTGACGGTCCCTGAGCCTTTAACCTGTTCACACGTCCTTTTGTTTGAAACCTTGGATTCATCCCAAACATGTTTACAAAACTGAATGTCTTATTTTTTTCAATCTTAAAATCATTTTAAGCTTCAGACGGTGGGGTCATTTGAATCCACTGAAGTGGTTTGTTGATGTTTTTTTTTGTTGAGACTTAAACTCTGAGGTTATGTGTGCAAATACCTTTAAAACATTATATATTCTGATTTTTTTCTAATCAAAGATGAAGTGATGCAAGCGACAATGGCCAGTGAGTTAACTCTTGCACTCTGGAGCTGAGCTTTCTGCAGCAGAAAAAGCTTTGGAAGTTAAGGTGTGAGGCTTGAAAAATGATGAAACCTTGAGATATTTTTATTGCAGTCTGAAGAAAAGGTTGTGTTTTTTTTAGCTAAATCTGTGGGTTCAAGTCATCCCAATTAGTCAAACACGGTGTCCTTTTATTGCTGCTGTTCTTACGGGATTCAAACTGGTAACTGTTTACTAAACATGAATCATAAAGACCATAAAATCATAGAATTCAACAGCTGAATACTAAACTAAACTAAACCCTTAGACCCTCCTTCTCGGTAAGGAAAAACCCCTAGAAAGAAACGGGTTCCGGGAAAAAAACAGGAGAAACTTCAGGGGTGTCCACAAGAAGGAGAGATCCTCCCCCAGGATGGACAAGCAATGTAGAATTATCTTATCTAACTCTACAACTACATGTTTGAATAGTCCAGCAGATGAGCTTCATCCAGATGGAGTTAGGGGACGGCTGGGGGTGTGAGACGAGCCAGAGGCAGGATCCATGGCTAAGTACAGGAGGGGAGTGGGACAGATGGGCAGAACAATCTCAGGTAAGACTGAGATTGGTCTTTTGACGAGAGCGTGTGAGGAATACATTTTGAATCCCTTTGATACTAAAAGTGTTTTGGAGGGGGGTACCAGGCCCTCGGCGACGCCTCACCAAATTTCCAACTGTGGACGATCCTGGTCGGGCCATCTCTACAACACTTCTCGTGGACCTCCTCTTCCCCTGGGTGCCCTTCTCCTGGGCGGGGACAACAGGCCCCTACCTTGCTCTCTCCTGGACCAACCGTGGGCCGAGTGGGTGGCTGCCTGGAGCATGGGGCGGGTCTCCCTTGGGGGGTCCTGGCTCGTACCTGGGGTTGGGGCGGGGGGATTCCCAGAACTCCTGGGTGGTGATGAGGTGCTCGTCTAGGGCTGTGGGCGCTCTTCTGGGGTGGGGCCCCGCGTTGGGCCCTCCCGGCGCGGCGGGGGGGCTGCTCTCCTGGTTGGGCTGGAGCGGCACTCTCTGTCCCCCCATGCCTCCCTGCTTGACACTGTTCACACACTTACTGTACCTAACATTTAATGCCTTAGTCTCAACTGTCCTTATGAGTGGATAGCAGCTGTCCGTGGGCGAACAATGGGCAGATCTGACCCTGGTGACCCGCATGAAATATCTAAGTTGTCGACCACTTGGTCAACCACTTGGATGATAATGTTTATACACATTTATACTGCTACGGGTATGCTGCGGGCAACAGGTTGTAGAAAGCACTAAGGGTAAGTGAACATGTATAAGTAAAAGTAGGTTAAACACAGGTGTGTTGAATGGATTTCTTATTTTTTTCAATTCCCCGGACCCTGCGCACTGTGCAGGTAGCCTGTTAGGTTAGGTTTGTGTCCTGTGCGTCTAGCCAGACTTTTAGAAATCAGGAAATCAGACAATCGGAGTGTTGTTTTTGTGGTCATCCAACAAGTACTTATGTGTCAGTTGTGTATTACCTACACCCCATATGTGTGCAGCATTTGGGTGTGGAGTAGGGAAGGAGTTGGGATGGCCCGTTTAACACGGACGCTCCGGTGCATGTTTCACCTTCATGAAGCAGAGCGGTGTGGCACAATGTTTCAGGGCGTTTGTCAACTAGCGCAGATCACATGGTCGATGACGTATGAAGCGCCAAATGCATTGTTTGCTGGAACCAAGGTTCAGATGTCACTTTGTTTGAACAGTTGTAAAAATACAAATGAATCTCAAACGTTTCCCAACTAGTTCTGTTGTTTCGCCTGTATTGGAATCAACATGAGTTCATTTTCCCATGGCTCCTGGTAAAAAACGTTCTGTGGATTGAGATCATTTCAACTTGGTTTCTCCTAATACGGTAATACACTATTAACGTAATTATAAAGGGGATAGTTTTATAAATCTACGATTGCCATCAGCCACAGTCACATTCCAGATAGCTCAATGGCAAAATTTGTGATGTCTGCACCTTGAGGTCATGAGTTTGAGACCGGCATTTTACAATTTTTGCCTTGCGTTTTTCTTCTTCTTGTGATGTTTGTTTTGCAGTGACAAAAAGGACGTCTCACAGAAATCATCACACATTGTGTTGTCCTATTTTTTTTATTATTATTTCCACATTGAAGGGTTACAAGGACAGGTAGCTTGAAATAGATGATCTACGTCCAGTCCACCACCAGATGCCGCTGTTCTGTGGGGTTTCACAAAGCCCCAAATGGTTGTTTCATTTGTCCGGCACAATTACATGAACCCTGTGAAAGCTTCATGGGGCTTCTACTCCCATCCCTAGTAAGAAGCCAGTATTCGCACCTTTGCTAATGGCTATGAAGCAGGGACGAGCAACTCTAGGCGTCTAGGGCCAGTATGTCAGCATGATTTCCACATATCCAAGCAGGTGTGTCCAGCCAATTGGAACATGCCAGAGCAGGGTATGTTGAAAAACATGTAGGAATGTGGCCCTTGAGGCCTGGAGCTGCCCATCCCGGCTACAGAGGGTGGCATAAGGGCACCATAAGACAGCATCATCCGTACGTCATATAAATGCATGTAACTTACTTTATCCCCACAAAAACTTTACAATACATTCACCCCACACACGACATTGGTACGTTCCATTGAGGTGGACATGTGAGCCTCCGGTTAAGAGGCAGCCCCTCTGCATATGTTCGTTTGTGAATCCACAGAAACGTGTTATTATATGTAATTTGCAGTTAATATATTCTTAGAACAAACATTGCAATAATCTCTACCAATCTGCATTAAAATGGTCTCAAATGTTTGGATTAAAACACTGGTGATATTAATAGACGGGTTTGATGTTTTTGTCCCTCTGTAGGACTTTATTACAAAACTGAAGATAATTGAATGGCATTTTATGAAAGAATATTGTTGTTTGTCAGGTGTAGCTTTTTCTCACTGAGTACATTCTCACTCAGTTTCCTATTGGTGGAGCATTTTTTCTTGCATTTGGATGAGGTGACATTCCCAGCGTTCATGAGCAGCTTCACTGTGGGGCCATTTCATCTTCTGTAGTTTGTTTTTTCTCAGCTGCTCAGGATTCTGTATTTAAAATCTCTTCCTTATAACCCTTGTGCTATCCTATGACCCCCCCCCCCCCCCCTTCCATTGAGGTGTTCTCCTACCATGACAAAGGTGGATAAAGGTGGAGAGGATTTCATGTAATCCATGGACACCAGTGAAGATCACAAATCATTGAAGAACAAAGGTTCAGAGCTCTGTCTAGTGGGTCTAGATGACCCCACTCCCAATGTTTTTTTGATTTGATTTGAAATGGTTTATTTCAAGCAATCAAATAAGAATACACAAAAACAATACAATCATCAGTTATACATTCATACAGTAACTAATCAAACTTTGGATAATTAGACATATTCATAAATATTGCTCGAAAGGGAGTGGAAGGAAGCGAATTTATATAATCCCACCCCTGTTCTACCATTTTATTACATGATTTATCAATATCCGGTATTAACTTTTATCAGACAGAGTTAAGAATCCTGAAATATCAATTAAGCACATGACAAAGATGAATTACTTAAATTATTTTGTAAAAAATAACTTTTAGAAATCAACATGTCAATGAAGTATCCAAAATATATGCAGATTATGTTACTTATAAAAGTCATTGATATGATTAAAAAATAATACTATATCAGTAAAATGTTAAAGCGCCTATGATAGCACGAGGGTTAAAGTTGTAGTGTTTTATGTGTTGTTTCTTTCAATCCAATTATTTCAACAAATCTGCTCCCAGCTCCAAGAATGTCATTGTACAATGAGATTCAGTTCAGCGTGGGAGTGGTCTGAAGGTGAGCGCCGTCTACCATCAGGAGACTTGACTAGGATTTTCCAGACTTTAGACAACCTATGTGTAACTCTGGATCAAAGTACCTCCTAATGTACTGTTTTTCTCCCCATTTCCGTCTGTTTGACGTCCACGTCTGAGCTGAGGCCAGCTGTCTCTCCTCCCTGGTGCTCATCCGTCTCATCCTCCGTCGCCGTTGTCTCCTCTGTGTCCTCCTCACGCTGCAGACTGAGAGCTGCCATTGATTGAAGTGGTGAGTGCTGAGAGACTGAACAGAAGCCTTTTTATTGAAGGCCTGTCTCTGTCGTAGTGTTCACACAGAACCAGTCAGTTCTGTTCACTTGACCCAGTGCCAGCCTACAGGGTCACAGTTGTTAATACACAAAAGAGAGACCAACGATGCCCAACTCTCAGGAACTGAATCTGGACCAGAATCTGTAGCTTATTTGTGGCTGTTAGAATAAACCAGGTGCTCCAAGCGAGCAAAGCGTGTCTCTGAGCAGAGCAGCTGGACTCAAAGCTTCGTGTTTGCAGGCAGGGGAGGGTGCTTTGTCACGGTGGGCGCTCCGGAGGAGGCTTCGGACCGCAGTCCGTACGCCTGCTCTGTGTGAGCGAGCTGCCGGACTCAGGAGAACCGTGTCTCCCTGCCTGGGAGATTTGTATCTCCAAGCAGAGAAGCGGCTTTGGGATGGTGTGTGCGCTGGCGAAGGCAGCTTTTAAATGAACTGTCCTGAGAAACTGTGCAAACAATCGTGTGAATTTGTGTTTCCAGTCGGGTCCAGACAAAATAAAGGCTGATGGTGTTCCAGCGGAAGGTAACCCACGACTAAATGTTGTTAGCACATTTTAGCCTAATCCTAACCTTATTTCCGGTTGTTCTGCCAAGAATAAAGCACTGGCTGCACAGATTTAAAAACTATAAGCGATCATGCACTTAATAATAATCATAACAATAACGAAAGCCTGTTTAGAAGATCATCTCGCTCTATGTCTGAGCTTTGTTCACAATGGGACTCCAACTTCTTCTTCTATGATCGTACCATAATTTATCCACACCAATCACGCATGTCATTGGACCAACGTACTGCCAATCAAAAAGTGTGACGTTAACATTAGTCGCAGCCCCCCGAACAGTTTTGGTGCCTCCACCGTCTTTCCACAACACGACCAAGCTTTACGCAAGAGTTCTACTTCAGTTCGTTAATGTCAATGTTGTGGGAAATAGTCGGACAAATGGGAAACAGGTCCAGGTTTCAAAATAAAAACATTTATTTTCAATTTCAAAATAAAACTTTATTTGAAATGATTGAAATGTATTTTTAACAAGGTTTTTAAAAGCTCCTGAAGTGATCCCAAACCCGCCCAAATTATGCCTAGCCACCTAAAGCAACTTTTGCCTACAAAGGCAGAATAAAAACCACCCTACTGGGCAGAAAACTAACCAGTCGGGCAAAAGTTAGCGACACTGTTCGCTAACTTGGGAGTCTCTGGACCTGTTGTTGACTGGAATATACCATTGCTGCAGAAGGACAGGGGACGACCAAACCCTTTTACATGACCAATTTTATGCCAGTTCAGTGATTTGGGGTGTTTTTTCATGACAAAGTTAAATAATGTTAGACGTAAAATGTAGTGTTCAGTTTGGGGCCCCTGGAAAGTTGGAGGGTCCAGGTGATCACCTTTTGCCTTTGTCTAATGGTAAGTCCATAATGGTAAGTAATGACTTTTTGATTTGACTTTTTTCGTTTAAAAAAAGTCTGCATTTAAACTTAAATGAAGTGCTCCAAAGTCTGTTTATGAGCATCAAACTCCTGTTCTGAAACCGGCAGTGTGTACCTTCACTTCTTTGTTATACAGATTAAAATTCTCATGGTTAGAACGCTTGGAAATCTTCTTTTAAACCTTTTTAAACCCTTGAGTTTTTATCTCTGGTGTTCTTTCAATTCCCACCATCTCCAACCGTTAACACGATTTCAATCATTTTCAATGGATTCTGAAGTGGAGAAAAGCAGTTTTTTGCTGATACTCACAAAGTGTTAACACAATCAACGTAAACCAACTGAAACTGAAGTGGAGAAAAGGAACTTTGTGCTAGAATAGAACATTTTATGTTAGTAAAGGGCCTCAAAATCCGTTAGACTTGAAGAAATTGCATCAATCGATAGAAAATTACGGTAGTTTGAAGAATGTGTTTCCTAAACTAAAATGCAGAAACACCACACAGGGCTCAATGGGCGGGGCTTAAAGTGAATGATATAATTGAAACTTTTCATGGCATGAACCTGAAGCAGTCCTATACTTTTGTAAGAGACTCGGTGAGTGAGAGGCGGTTTGTGTCTCTTTGGTTCTGGTCCAAACTCCTTCAGGACACATTTGCTCTTTCTCTGTTTTTCTGGTGTCCTCTGTCTCACCCGGCCCTGGGGGGGTGCTGTCAGATGACTGGGCAGCGACACGACAACCAATTAAGGTCTAATTAATCAAGCTCCAGTAAAGAGGTAATATCCTGAGCCACTCGGGGTGAAACTGTGGGTGTGAGTGTGAGAGCGAGAGAGAGCTGAGCGAGCTAATGAGAGACAGCAAGTAAATCAAGGACAGGAATGATTTGTTTCCACTGAAGTTTCTCACTCAGGATGAAAACACAATCATTGAAACCCACAATTTTCAGCAAAATCAACGCTATGCTTATATGTGATTATGTGCAGCAAGTTGGTGTTTTTCATGTTTACTTTGACAGTTTTCACAGACATCTGCACTGACCATTGGGTTTACGATTTTGATAGAAAAACAAGAAGACGCCGACGTCTCCTTTGATCGATGATGATGATGAGCGCTAGTGCCGTGGCAGAAATGTAAATGTATCTGCTGTCAATCAAAGTGTTGATGACATCCGTCACCATGTTTCTGAATGACTGATCGCGTGAGTCGGTTGGGTTTATTCACATAAATGATTTCATGGAACCAGTGGAATTGTTGAATTAGGTTTTTCCACGTTTCTAGAATTTTGATAAAGTTCTTCACATTTGAATTATGGAAATACAGCTACTGACAAACATTGGCAAAAGTAAAAAAAAAACAACTTCACAAAAGTACCAGTTGTGAGTCTCTCTTAGTTCTGGATGTTTTCCACTCATTAAACAAGATAACATTTTAAAGTCAGATCAAAAAGCATCAACAGGATTCCCAGTTCTTTCCTTTGGATAATGACTGCGTGTCATTATCATCACGCAGTGATGGTGACAGAGCTGCCATGCAGGACTTCTCTACTGACACTCTAACCAGGGGTAGACCGCTCTACCTCCGAACCGCCACACTGAAAACAGTTTAGCCTTTTGCTGTCTGCTGGATGTTGTGGAAGAACGGGAAATCTCCAAACAACGAATTCATGTTTTGTTGGGACCCTTCCTGACGTCTAACAGCAAAGACCTCAGGGGGCCATGTGGGAGGAGGTGTCTACTGGTTCAAATGAGCTTTTTTTCCAAAGGAAGGCGGTGCTCCGCTGTGCCTGCGCTGCCTTGCTCCATCCTGACTGCATTGGTGTGTCGTCCATTGACTGTTTACAGTGGTGCTGCGGTCAAAACACATGGAGCTGGGGTGGGGTGGGGGTGGAGATGGGGGGGCCTGGGGGCAGCTGAATGGAAGTATTGATGAGAACAGACGCACGCACACACACACACACACACACACACAGTGTTAGAGCCGCTGGCTAGAGGCCACAGTAAACCTATTGATCCATTGTTGTTTTCAAACCATCTCTATCTGTTCTCTCTCTCACACACGGCACACAAACACACACACACACACACACACACATGTCACGCACACACATCAGAGAACCACAGCATTATTGTCATGTTGTTTTCTGCTTTGGTCTTCATAACTGCACCTGTAAAGGTGAACATTCTGTTCAGACGCTGCTCAGGTTAGTTCTGCTCGTCCAGTTTGAGTTTTGCTGCTGAAATCTGTCATTACAAATGAATAATCAATGGATGGACATCCCATCACTATGTCACTTCCAGACCCACTCTAATGTTTTTAATACGTTTTTGGGGTATTTTTTATTATGATTGAGGAAATAGACAAAGAAAATTAAGCTCACAGTTCCATTTCTGAGGATTTATTTATTTAAAGCCCCCCTCTGTCAAAAAATAAAAATCAACTTTTTTGAGATTCTGACATGTTCGTGTCCTGTACAGGTCATTTCTGCATTTCTGAGTACTTCTCCTTTTAAATCGCTGTCAATCAAGCTGTATCAAAGACGCTCGGTTTGAATTAATGAGCTGTTGTGATGTCACAACGGCCCAGTAGTGCATGCTCATTGCACCCCTGATTTGCTGCATTCCAGCATGTATTTAAAGTGTGTCCCAGGCTGCATTTGGTTGTTGGCTGGACGTATTTCACCCGTCATCCTAAACTGAACCCTCCCTCTGGGTCCATGCAGCCCAAAAAATGTTGCTTTGGAACCAAAAATGTCACTTTTCGCCATTTCTTTATCGCTAAAGATAAACTTTTGAGAATAGAGACTGTCAGTAGGTGTTGTCGTGGCCCCCCCATGAGGCTCTTCACTCATGGAAAATGCAGCTTGCAGAAAGGAGGGCGGGGCTACTCAGCTCAGCACCAATGGCCACGCCCATGCAGAGGAGATTTTGGAAACAGAGGCTTCAGATAGACATGAAATATTGTTTTTTTTAGACATTTAGGTTGTGGGGTTTTGGTTAAAATCTTCATCGTCATAATTAATACACCAATGGGAATGTTTTTACATATTAAAAAATTCCTGTTTTAAAATCTTGTAGTTGTTATCTACAATTGGGCTATGTGACCAGAACATTTTAACATGATCTTTAGGCTTTGGCATGACCATTCCCACATGGTTCCAAAGGAAAATGGATATATATCACTGACATTTACATTCCCAGCTGTCAGTCTTTCTGCCTGTTCGTCCGTCCATAAACTGCAGGAGATCATTCTGCTCACTTTCAAGCGTTTTTCAGATGAACTGGAATGAAACTGCGATAGCTGACAAGCGTACTGCCTTCTGAGAGACGTCTCTCTGAAGCTGTTCTGTTGTTTTTACAGTGAGCAAACTGAATCTTCACGGCAACACGTGTCGACATGTTTGCTGTTCGGACCCTTGAGTCTGAAAAGAGGAGAATCTTTTACAAAGGTGGAAGAACTACAGACAATATAGCCCACATATAGATTGATCTTAAATATTTACTACAGCTGGGAATGAACTCTTACTCACATTGGCACATTTACAGGAGTATTTATTGCTTGATATTTTCCCATTTAAAATAGAGAAAGACATGAAGAAAAGGCTCGCTTTGACCTCTGCTGTGTCTCCTTGTGCAGCTGTCGTCCTTCAGCCCCCCCCCCTCCTTACATATCGGCAGCAGGATGAGCCACAAACTTATGATTTGCCCCCTCCATGCAGCCTTCATAACTCACCCCTCTGCCTGCCGCCTGCTGTCAGCCCACCAAGACCTGAGCTAGTTGCAGGCTGAAATACCGCCGCCCGTCCATTCCCTGCGGCCCTCTCCCGAACAGTGTTGGGCTGAAAAAAATGGCATGAGGGGGAGTGGGGTTAATAGAGAGATCCTCCTCTTTTAATTGAAAAAGTTAAATGATGCGACAGGGTGAGGATGTCATCACAGGAATGAGCTGGGCACTGAGAGATGAATGGCAGCCTCCAAGGTTGGTTTAATGAGGACACTGGGGATCTTGCAGGATACTGGACATGAGGGTCAAATGCGGGTGCCTGTGTGCTGAAAACCAGCATTCACATTTAGACATCTGTGTTTTTGAAGGGTTTTGTAGGCAGACCCAGAGTATGGCAGTGATCATTAGAGCTGTGAACATGCCGTCCTAGTTTGATAATGTGCTCCATCTCTTTATGAAAGACATGTTTAGAGGAGAAACAACAGACACGCTGTCCTCCCATCAAGAGGAGCTGAGCTCTTATTGTT
The DNA here is from genome assembly GCA_023969325.1 of Oryzias curvinotus. Classification (NCBI taxonomy): domain Eukaryota; kingdom Metazoa; phylum Chordata; class Actinopteri; order Beloniformes; family Adrianichthyidae; genus Oryzias; species Oryzias curvinotus. Next base: position 2,459,395 of record CM043717.1, read on the forward strand.
CATAAACACCAGATGGACATTTTGGTGCATATTTATCAACTAAAGAAACAGAAGCCTTTGCAAATAATTGAATGACACTAGCTGTGTTTCCATCGACTAATTGCACAAACTGCATTTGCCATAAAAAATGTGCCTAATGGAAACACGACAATTTAAAAAAAAACCTCACATTTATCGAAAAAAAGGTTTTTGCGCTTGCAGCATGTGCTTTTTGAGGTGTATCGGAATTGATGTATTTGGCAAAACTACAATGGAAACACTTCTTTCCAATTAAATATGTCACGTGACCAACAACCTTAGGGCGCTGCACAGCGGCCGCCACCAGAGGTCCCACAGCGCCACACGCCTCATCCAAAGTTGAGCGTGTCATGAAGAATTGTTGGTTCCACAGCTCCTCTGGAAAATCACCAACCACCATTTCCCAAAATGGCTTCATCCGTAGCCCCTCCCATGTGTAAGGAGCTGAAGACAACGCCCACGTCTCCTTTGATAGATGACGATAAGTGCTAGCGCCGTGGCAGAAATTTGAATGGATCTGCTGTCAATCAAGGTACTGATCACATCCGTCGCCATGCTTCTGAATGACTTATCGCGTGAGTCAGTTTGGGTTTTTTCACATAATAATGATTTAAAGAAAAAGAGTAATTGTTAAATTTGGTTTTTCCACATTTCTAGATTTTTGATTAAGTTTGGTGCATACAATGGAAACACAGCTAATGCCTCCTAGCAAAGAGGAGTCTTTGCTGCACACAGGACATCATTTGTGTTGACATTCACCAAAATCCTTTTTGTTCTGATCATTGCTGGTGTTTATTTTATGTCACAAACTATACAGGGGATCACACAGAAGCAGCAGATGTCCAATACTCTGAGGTTTGATGGCTTTTTCCTGTATTTCCTGTAACTGCCACAGAAATTAGGATTGACTTTGTTTCTATTTAACCCTTGTGCTGTCTTGGATGACCCCACCCTTACTTCGACGTGTTCTCCCTACCATAACAAAGGTGGATAAAGGTGGAAAAATTTCATGTAATCCATTGAACCAGTGAAGATCACAAAAAATTTTAAAAAAAAAAGGTTCAGAGCAGTGTCTAGTGAATCTAGATGACCCAACTCCCAACGGTAAAGTGCCTAGGATAGCACAAGGGCTAAAGAGGAGCAATTTTTGGAAAAACTCTGTTAATATCAAGAATATGAGTTTTAAAGAAGATCCTGTGGAAGTCAAAACATGAGTGTGCAGGACGTGACGTGACATGAAACAGCATCAGGTCTCTGTCCGAGTCACAGCTGGTTCTGCAGGATGAGTGACAGCTTGATGATCTGGAGTGGAGGTCCTTCTGATCGATCGGACTTCTGTCGGTCGGTGTTATAGAACGATTTTCATTCAGAAATAAGAATTGTAATTTAATGTGTTAACCACAGTTAATGTGGTGTTATATTAACACCAGTCAATAGTTATAGTGGCCAGACCCCTTTTTAAAGTCAAAGTGAAGAATTTGTAATAGGTGTGTGCTGATAGGTTGATTCACTCTCAAATATCTCTTCTCTGCTTAATTTTTAAAAATAATCTAACAGTTTATTTGTTTAATCACCAACTGATAAAATGACTGAAACAACTTCATTAACTTGTTAGCTTTAAAAACAAAAGGTGGATCTTTTTTCCTCTCAAAAGTAAGATCATAATAGAACATAATCATTTGGGGCATTTATCAAAATGCAAGTTTGATGACAAAATAACTGTTTTTGTTATATATATATCTTGAAGAAAAAATGTCCCACATGATCATTAAAGTGTTTTAATGAGATGCCTGTGGCTGAAACTACAAAACGATTGAGTGCGTGTCTCCGGTCATGGCTTCACCTGGTCCTCTCAAACCACATCTCTTTTTGCCATTCCCATCTGCAACTGTTCCAGCTCTCCTCCTTGTAGGGTCAGTCAGCTTTTCCAACACCCCTTGCCCCTTTACATGTTATCATTTATTAATGGTAAGAGGTCTGCATAAAGCATTAGCACTGTTTGTGATAAACCATTAGTGATGAATTTCATTTTTCTCCATAGGAAACAGAGGAGCATTGGGGGCCGTTAATATCCGCTAATGTTAAGAGGCGGCGGAAGGGGGAAGAGGTTCCTCCCTCTGAGATGATTAGACCTGTCCATTTAGTTAGAGGCCATGCATGCAGACAGCAGCACACATGCACACACACATGTACACTATGTGAGCAACTCTTCATGCATGTAAACCTTTTAGATTCGGCCCCAGTTCAGGCCAATGTTCTGCCTCAGCACAACGTGGAACGGACACTCCTGTCCGGCACGGCAGCAGCCAGGATGAGTAAGTATGCAGCTTAATACACGAGCGGGGCCCAGAGGGGATTCCTAAGTAACACAGAGAAACACCAACGCATTATCAACAGAGCAGTCACAAAGACGCAGAGGCAGACACGTCTGCACGCTGCTGAGGAAGAGACAGTCTGGAACTCACAACGCTGCCAAAATTTCTGCTGTCCGGCCCGTATTTGCTCTCTGTGGCTCCAACTGGTTTCATATCAAGATTCTCCAGACGACTCCCAGCTCTGGCACCAAACCACCATGGACCATGAGATGCTCTCTGCTGCTCAGATGCAGTGAAAGTTCATCCGTTCTGCGTTGACGGAACTGAATTCCTTGTTCTTAGAACCAAGAAAAGCACAGAGAGAGAAGGCAACTGAAGAACTGACTGCTGGAGAAATGTAGTCAAAGTAGAAACCTTGAACATTAGTTGTATTGTGTTCATGTTGATGTTTGTATGTGAACATTTTTGGAGCCAACAGGTATGTTTGTAACATTTGAGTGTGTGTGTGTGTGTGTGTGTGTGTGTATGAACAGGCCCGCGCCCCTTTTAGAATTATATTGCATCTAAACCTGACCTTAATGATTATAACCATCCAGCAACTTGGGGCTTTATGTTGCTTCATGGTTTCATGGTCCCCCCCCCCCCCCCTATAATCACCCTCCTACCCCCCGCTCTCTAACATCCCTCTCTCTTCTTCCCTCCTTTTTTTCCCCGTCTGGTCCAACACAAAACTGTTACAAATATAAGTAAGATGAATAAAGCTTAGTCTAAATTACCGGTACAAAAGACGTTTATTCAGATATACTTTTGGTTTGTCAGAAGATTCATAAACCCTATTGTAACAGTGAAAACATGTCCAACACAAGAGGCTTTCAGCTCCCGTCTGTATGCTCTGCTGTTGACAGGACAATGTAAAAAAAATAAATAAATAAAGTAGAAACCTTGGAATCACGCTAGTGACACATCTTAAGGCCGTGTCACAAAGCCTCTACCTTCATTTTGTGCATTTTTCACGTAGGAAATTTCAGTCTTTCGTGATACATGTGTGATGCATATATTCGGCAGGGAATGTCCCACCGCCTCCACTCATAACAGCAGATTCACACAGGTTCCTGGGCTCCACCATCTCACTGGACCTTAAGTGGACCCCCAGGCGGTCTGTGCATTACGCACCTGGGCCTTCAGTAGTGCTGCGTCTGAATCACTTAACCCATCATGAACCATTTTAAGATGCAGAAACGAGGTTTGCATTACATATTGAAAATTCCTGTAGCCACAATAAATGCCTCTAAATAAACGGAATAAACAAAACAGTAAACAAATCTCATTATGCAGCTACAGCCAGCACAAAACACTGAAAACAACCACATACATTTGGAATATTATGTTTATGATATTTATCATTTCACTCAGATTGTTTGAAGACAAAATCCATCCTCCTCTCTTTCCTCAAAAACAGTCCATCACCCTGTCATGTAGATTATGGTCTTCAGTTCCATCAAGAAGTCCTTTTCTATTCCATCAAGGCCAGTGCTGAGAGCCCAGAGCCCAGTCTGTCCTGTTGTGTTTCTGCTGTCATGGTGCCTCATGGTCCCTCCCCCTCCCCTCTCTGCTTGGTTCCTGATTCGACTCAGCTGTGTCCACTCAACTCATCATGCCTCCAGACCTTCAGGAGATCCAGGACCAGTATTCATCGCCAGTTCGTTGCCCCAGATGGTGCTTAGTCTGGTCGTTTTAGTAATTCTTGTTGCCATGTTTTTGCTCTCGTCTAATTTGGCTTCTGCCTTGTCGTCAGGATTACCAAGCCACGAGTGGACGCCTGAGTCTCCAGACTACTCAAGCAGTATTACCTCACGAAACCTCCAGCCATGTCAGGAGCCATTGCAGAATCTCCGGTCACGCCACGAGCCATCGTAGAACCTTCAGCCTCGCCGCAAGCCAAATTCCACATTAAGCTCCGCCACAAAACTAATCCCCCCGGAGACAATATGTTCCATTACCTACCTCATCACTTTCCTGTGTCTTCCTTCTGGGTTCCAGTGTCTGGGTCTGTCTAGCCTAGCAAGTAATGACATCTGCGTAGGCTTGAATTCGCTTTAGAGCAGAAAATGTCTGCCTGACAGATGCAGTGGACACGGGGACGGTCAGCGCCAAACACACAAATCTGTACGGCTGCTTCATAATTTACTCAGATTTTTCTGATGAAGGTAGTCATAGAGGTCAGTGGGAGATTTTCCTGCTAAATCCCCCATGGAGTACATCACAGTCAGCTCTATTTTTACTAAGACGGATCAAAAGGTGCTATTGGGCTCCGTATCAAACTTTTTTGGGTTCAGGAGGAGGTCATCAATTGTAATCAGGTCTTGATGTCTCTGATGCAGGTAATAAGTTTCTCTATATGATCATTCTAGTCAGGTTCGATGGGTAAATACAACTGAGCATCATCCACATAGAAGTGAAAATTATTGCTGTGTTTTGCTTCCTAAGGCCAGCATGTAAAGCATGAACAGGATGGGTCCTAAAACTGAGCCCTGTGGAACTCCGTAGCTAATTTGAGTGCACTAAGAGGACTGTCCATTTACATTAACAAACTGGTACCGATTGGATAAATAGGATTTCAACCACTGGAGGGCAGATGCTCTGTTCCCTATGTCATGCTGTAATCTTTGGAGTAAAATACTGTGGTCAATAGTGTCAAAGGCTGCACTGAGGTCTAACGGGACCAGAATAGAGAGTAGTCCCTTAACTAGTGCAGTTAGGCTCTTGCATGCAGAGCCCCAGTTTCCACAGTGACATGAGCCCCGGGGTCACAGGTTTACATCACAGAGGAACTGGAGGATGAATGAATTTCAAATTTGAGCCACATAGTTTTAGATTAGAATAGATCAGGTTCAACTGTCTCATCGAGAAACTGAAGACGTGAACTCTGGAGCATCTTCATGTTTTTGTTAGATTTCATCCAGAAATTCATGAATGAAACAATCCAACATTTGAGCGTAACTTTTGGTGTGAGGACCTCCCGTCTTCCCTCTTCATTATTCCAATCATCGCATACGAACGGTGAAGCAACAAACACAAACAGTTACGTTGACTGATGTTGAGAAGGGAGGCAGCTTCACTGGAGACAGGACGTCTGCTTCAACTGCACTGTCAGCAGAAAGAGAACGCCACCTGATCCTATCATTACTTTGTCAGTAACGTATTTATGTTTGGCTTTCATCACCACCACTACGATGCCACATGCCTGGCTCGCCGCACAAAAGCTGAATCTTGCATCCTCACTGCATCTGTGCATCTTTTGAACTCGTTTGTGTTGGATGGCAGTTATTGTTTCCTCTAAACTCAGACAGATATCTTGCTGCCTGACAGATTTACAGTTTAATCTCATCTTTACACGCGTGCGGATGTTGCTCTCTGGAGTTTTAACAGACGGGATCATTCATGAATTAATAATGATGAGCAGGAGGCCGGTGTGACTCCGTTTGTCACTACGATGTTCATCCTCACAGCTCACCAGAAAACAGCTGGACCTCCGTGACTGACGGAAACCTGCCCCCTTTCTCCCCCCGGCCTTTGAGTCCTCATATGAAGGTAAACCACTGCAGGCTGCAGAAGGAGGTGGAGCTCCACACTTTCTGAATGTGACTTTAAAAGTGTATCAACCTAGAGCTCCATCCTCCAAAAATTCACATTATTTTATACAGTCACATGTGCCCCCCCCACCACACACACAAGTGTTTATGTGTAGAGTCAGGGTTGTACATGTGAACACCAGAGGAATTGGAGCCCTAACTTCATGAAACCTGTGTTTTAGCATTGCAACAGTCAGGGCAATTCCAGAGGAATTGTGTTGGATCTCTTGTTAAAGTTATTTTGTGTTCGCATCCCTTTTATGGGGCACTAAACGCTTTTTTTTCAGGTCAATCCAGCAATTTCATACTCACACCTGAGCTGCCAGAGCAACCACAGACCCACCTGTGCCCATTGCAGCTTGTTCCGGGTGTTGGGGGGTTATGGTTGGTAAACCCAGGAACAGGAAGACTCAAAGACGTTTATAAAGTTTCAAGGATTTACTCGAGAGTACAAACCAATGATCCAGCATAGACGTTTCTCCAACACAAAACACAGAAAGAACAGACCTTAAATCAGAAGCAAGATAACTGCAGGCAGCTGTGACTAACCAGGGAGAGACCACATCTAACCTGCCAAAAAACATCCCCAAAAAACAACACTAGGGGGCAACCATCACGGGGGGCGGTGGACACACCTGAACATCGGTTTCAGGTTTAACCAGACCTTGTTAAATCCTGATAGGGCTTGAACCAGCAACCCTCCGGCTGAAGACCATGTCAGTAATACTACGGTCACATCTCCCAAAATGCCACAGCGCGCCGACCTAAATGCAAGTTTTTCAGCAAATTTGGCAGGTGACGGTGCAGCAGCATTCGTAATTGGGAGGGGGCAGTCACGTTTTGACATGCTGCGCAGAAGTCACCGAAGTTCTGAGAAAAACATCAAATTGAACAGCGACCAGGCAATTGTTTTGACATTGGTCGGTGGTCACTCGCTCACATTTGGAGGACACGCAGTGGCAGTCCAGTGACAGGAAAGCAGTAGCGCCATAATTGACTGATAGGAGGGTCTCCAAGGTCCCAAAAATCGTTCGATGATGGGCCGATTTCAGACTGCCGCCATCCAGCCATCCCCCTGCCATCGTCCCACGGCCACCGCCTGATTGGTAGAAATTGTACGGTAGCAGTGCAGGGACTCCAAAACAGCTGTTGACACGGGCCGGGGGCCCAGCGATGACCGGACGTCTGGTGATACCGGCCCCCCATGGGTCCAAAGGGGGAGACGGCACTGACGCTGGAGAAAACTCATCATGGCGTTGATAGCACCACCCTGACACATAAACCTGCGTCTTGACGTGTTGCAGTTGATGCAGAGAACAAACATTGTGCTTTCAAGGAGGCATCTTATATGAAAATTATTATAATTGTACATTGACAAGACTCTAACGTGTGCTCAAAATCTGAGTTGTGAATGACCAGTGGTGCAGAACGGGCCACTTTTACTTCCCCCTGGGATACTGGCAGCCGGTGGCACTTGATATGGACAGCTCCTGTCTGGGCACAGTTACATATCGTCCAATCAGAGCTGCCGCCTGCCGGCTGCCACCGCCCAAAAATCGGTTAGCGGCACGAAATCTTGAAGATTCTGCAGATGCCTCCCCGTTGAATATGGGATTGTAGCATAACAGTTGAACCAGCACTGGATGCTGCCCAGAACTATAATGTTGCTGCTCAGATCAAGTGCTCTTCCTGTGAAGGAAGGACAAACACACTTGTTGTTGAAGGTAGAAGCATGCAAACATGAGGTAGAAGGTACAGAAATTCTGAAACAGAGAAGAAAAGTTAGAGAATCAACCAAACAGCTGGAGGCTTACTGGATGGCATTTCAGTAAGATCAAGAATCTGTAGAGGGAGCCAGAGATTAATATTCATGATGAGCAAATAGAGAAAATGGACTAACTCGGTTTTTCATGTTCTTCAAAATCACATCTGTTGAGTCAAACGTCCTGATTCTTATATTCATATTCAAAAGAAGGTGTGGGAGTGGGCAGCTGAAGATGACTGCATCAAAAAAAACTTCTGTAACACTAAAAGTTTGGAAAACGCCCCTCATTTAATGCTCAGCTCGGATGCTGTTTTGCTTCCTGCAGACATCCAAAGAATGTGTCTTTTCTGTTCTGAGCCTTTCCCTTCCTGGTCTATGAAAAGGGGTCAGTAAAAGCCCCGCTTTAGGCTCAGTCGTTGACACAGCAGTGGGATGGAAATGAATGTATGAAAATGAAACCCACGCTGCCTGAACAAAGTGAGATTACGAGCAGAGTGTGTTCCAGCCCCAGCCTGCTTGTCAAACATCCCTCAAGCAGAAATCAATAGGTCATCATCTCTACATATTACTACATATCAGGAGGGGCCCAGAGGAGGAGGAAGTGCAGGCCAGGAATCTAACTACAAGGCTTGTATCGGTTCAGATCTTCTTCTTGCTTGTGTTTTTAAATTTCATGGGTCTGTTTTTGTAACCTGCTGTGATCCGTGTACGTATTCCATGTGATGTGGCTGGAAGACTCCATAAAACAGAGCAGCTTTATTCCACTCTTGGGTCAAACAGCCCGGCAGCAATATTAAACATATTTTCCTCCAAAACATCGCTGCAGCATCTTCCCGCGTGTTAAGAGTGCATCACGGAATGCATCAACCATTGGCTATTGTTTAAAAGTGCATGATAATAACAGCAATCAGTAAAATGTCAAGGCCTCTGTGCTTAAACTCAACACACAGCCGCGCTCTTAACTGAAATCCACTTAAAATGTGCCGCTGAGTCGGAGTCAATCATTAAACAGCTCACTTTGAGAGTCTGAGCCGTGATAGATATCGATTGTCATTTTTACAGGTCATTTCCTCTGAAGATGATTAATACGTCTGTTTCTCAATCACTGGAGCGTCCACAGACTGACATTAGACACTCGGGAAGGCTCAGCCGAACAGGAGGTAGGCCCGGAATTCACCGGGCCGTCTCCAAAGTTCACCTGGAGGCAAATATTTACTCAAAGTACAGTTTATCCTTAAGGGTCGCGACAGTCGGACTCAACAGAAAGTTTCTGTGCTTTTTTTTTTACCCACACCGTAAGAGCTTCATCCACTGTCGGGGTTTTTAAAAATAAATTAATTTAATTCAGCTGTTCAGTAGATCTCATATATGTGGGTTCTTGTTACTTTCCTATTTATGTATGCTTGTTATCATTGTACTTTTTATGCATTACTTTAATTTATACTGTCATACCTTAGCTGTTTTCATATTTTAACTTTTCTATCTATTACTTCAACGTTTTAGCTTTTTACAGCCCTTTTTGTTTGTTTTTTATGGTATGGACGGCACCCTGACCTGTTTCTTTTACATGAAAGGTACTTAACAAATACAATTAATTTGAATTTGCATAAAAACAGACATTTGTAAGAATCTTTCTTCATATCTTTACATTTGGACTTTTTGGTCAAAGACCCACTCCAGTGAAAATGGTGTTTTTTGTGTTTTTAACATGTTCCTGTGGCATTTTCCTCACAATGAACCCAATTAAGCTTAAGATTGTATTTCTGAGTAAGCCTTCATTCAAATGTGAAAATGGGGCAGACGAAAAACTGCAGTTAGAAAAAGCTTAGAAGCTACAACATGAAGCCACAAACTCCCTGCTCTGCTCCATTCTGATGCATCCACTTGCAGACGACTATGTACATCCTTTTTGCTTTGTGCATCCATTTCTGTTGCCCCGGTAATGTTAGCTTGGGGTTGTGAGGGGCTGTAAGCTAGAGGAAGAGCATTTAGACAGATGGGTGATGGGATATGAGGTGAATTTCTGATAAATTCCTGCCGCTCTGCAGAAACTATGTCCTAGAAAATGACAGGGTTTGTAGATTTAGGCTAAAACCGGCTTCTTCGTCATTTAAAGATCACTGGGAACACTTAGTAGATAGATTGAAAGATGAACGGAGGGGGACTTTAACTTATGACTTCCTCTAAGTTTGGGTAGGTTTTCATTCAGAAAATGTCATTTAAAAGTTTTCGCTGCTGCCCCGTCGACCCATCGACATTTCTACAGTTTTAAAGGAGCAGACTTTTATGAACAGGCCTCGCTGAAGCTCAATATGTCATAAAGCACTTAGACATTTGATGGGATTGCAGGGATTCAACTGCATTTGACTTCTTGTGTATTTTGGTCACACCAAATTGATTGTTAATTCCAATATGAGTAGATTTCTTCTGAGAGTTTCTGTAATACTACATGGAAATCAAGCATATCTAAAAAGTGAAAAAACCTATAATCGCTGCTCCTCCACCTTCAGTAAATCAGCCTCTGCATTCATGCCACATTGTGGGCTTCAGTTTTTTCATACCGACTATCAAAATGACATTTTTGAAATGAGGATGATCTCTGTCACATAGAGATCTCTGTCTGTATCAGAAGGTACAAATGTTGAATATGAAATGGTTATTATAGCTTGCTCTAAGATTTCAGCAGCTTTGAGGTTGGAGAGGACTTCTCCATCCAGCAAAAAAACCCAAAACGTTTCCATCCAGCAGCTGAAGCTTCACAGCATCTGAAGACAATTCTATGGTTTCTTTTGTCTATTTGTGAGTAATTGTGGATCGAAGCACAAAACTTCTTCTACTCCTGGTTTTCTAATGCTTTGGTTTGTTGCTTTCTTGTGATTTCTGTTCTCGGCCTCAGTTGGTTGTAGTTCGTCATAAAGTCAGCTGCATCTCAGTCCTCTGAGTCCAGCCTCACTCCACGGTGACAGTCTGATCCTGCTCCTGCTGTCCTTCATTTAGTAAATCCATTCTTGGCAAACTATAGAAACCTCACATGACGGGGAACATCAAAGAAAGGACCGATCTGCAGCACTGAAGGGATCTTTTAGCTCTGTCATATTAGTCCACACACAGGAGATCAGTGGCTGCTCATATCTGCAGCAATCAATGGTGTTTAGAGACAGACTGATCAGTAAAGCTGCTCCAGTCTGACTTTATTGCAGAAAAGTGATACAGACAGGAGGACAAAGGTTCAGAGCAGCTGAGGAGCGGCTGTCTACCCTCTGGATGGTGTGAGAGCTTCGCCTGCTGGCGTCTTCTCCTCAGATCTGCTTTGAATAAACATGAAGACATTCAAAGTGTCCACAGAAACGGCCACAACGCAGGAACACGCTAGATCTGCCACAATTTTGTTGTTTGGCACACAACTTCACAGAAAACTTTGTCATCAAAACCATGACAATGTTTTTACAGATAATTTCTTTATTGATGCAAAAGTTCTGCAGATGCACTAAAGACCAGAGAGAAACGGATCAGAATAAAACAAAACCCTGATGAACAGGAGCGGAGTCAGAAACAGCAACGACCACAAAGCCTCATCTCACCGTGCAGACGACAAATGTCTGCAAAGGAAAGATGAGTACGGTTGGCCCTGAAGTGCAAATAACAACAACACAAAAACAATCAAGTTCACCACAACAAGTAAAATAACAAAATGAAAAACAACATTACCACCAAACCACAACAGAATAAAAAAAAACATTCAGAAAACAAAAGTAATTTCCATAAATCAAAATGAAATGTTAAAAAACACAACAAGAAACCAGAAAAGGTAGGTACTACATTTCTATTTGTGTAATCTTATTTAGATTTTTCTTTTTATTATTATTTGTTTTTCTTTTTACATTTTTGTTGTGATTTTTAAATGTGTCTGCATTGAGTAATTTGTTGATGTGATTTTCCCTTTAGTTAAGAACATCTTTAAGCAGAGCAACAGTAATTGATGTTGTGTCATTTAATGCCTCATGTGATCCATCTCTAACTAAAACAGAAAATGTTTATTAAACATTTTGAACAAAGTCAATAAATTAACAATAAATGTAAATCAATCGAAATCATTTTTGGTTGTTTAAGGTTTTGCAGAGGGGGGGAATCTTGGCTAAGGCTCCTCTGGGGCTGTCGGGGTTGTGTGAAACATACTGGAGGCAGCAGCATGAAGCAGTATCAGTCTTGCTTGGCGGGACTTAAAAAGTTCTGCGACTCGTCGTACTCCCCTGATTTATTATGCAGCAGAGCTTTGTTTTGTGTTTGGAGGTGAGAAGGTGGAACCAGGATGTTTTTCAGGTCGCAGAGGATCTGATGAATGATCTCCAGACAAAAGTCCAAAAATCTCTGACAAGATCAACAACAACAGAAAGTCGGCTTTAGATCAAAGAAAAGCTTCATCCAGAAAATAGAAATGAACAATACAAACAAGAAAACAAGTGTGTGTGTGTGCTGGCATACACACACACCTGTTTATGTGTAATTGATGTTGGTCCGCTCTGGTCACGCACCTGCTGCAATTGATTAGCTGGAGCAACTTCTGCAATCAGTGAACAGTGACCACCGGCCTATCCGTTCACCTGTGGTTATTTTCCTGTCTTCATTTTTTTGTCTCTCCTCCTCACATCTTCTGTCCTTACTCCCTATCTCTCCCTCCGTCCTTAACCTCTATCTCCTCCCCCAGCTTTCCTACACCTCCGTGGCCTCTCCACCCTTCTTTTGGTCAGGCGGGTTGCTAGGCAACATCTCCTTTTTTTCTCACCTGGACTATGTGAGTTTGGCCAGAGAGGAGTGAGGTGGGAAGAATGACAGATGCATGATAGAGAGGGGAAAACTGGTGGATGGAAGAAAAGGGGTAGTGAGAACTGACAGAAGGGGAGATGGGGGGGTGGATGAAATGATAAGATAAATGATATGTCATAATGAAATGATAAGTCATAATGATGAGATAACTGGACAAAAGATGGAGAGATGAGAGGAAAAGAGGACAAAGAAAGATAAAGTGCAGCAGAGAGGGAATGCTAGCAAAGTGTAAAGATTACACGTTCTGTAATACAATGACCCCCCCCCCCCACACACACACACCTCCTTTATTTATGTTTCCTGCTGCTCTACAAAGGAGAGACGTTGGCCGAATCCGAATTCTTCCCCGACCCCTATGGCTTCTCCCTACCGCTGCATTTAGCCCTCCAAACGGAGGGCTATAGAAAAATCCTGGTTGTGTCTATGTTCCCACCCCAACCTCTAACTACTAAAAACTATATAGTAGTACCCTGAATTTTAAAAGCAATTCAGACTCAACGCTCACTACTTTTTTTTTTTTAATGGCAAATATAATGTCATCGATTTTTACAAAGTTAAAATCTAATTGATACGAGCGTTTTGGGATGATTATTTATGAGTCCACTGTCTTCTGAAGATAAAAACGTTGATGGTTTACTAAAATAAATACATTTAAATACATTTTTTTTGGTAAAGATTATTCCGACGCAATGCATTGTGGTCTATATTTTCCAGTCTAGTGAGCATTGATGCTCATTGGTTTTTCACAGAGACTTGTGGGAAATTTCTAGGGCACTGGATTGTGGAAGTGTAGATTCAGACAGAACTAGAAAATGGTGAACGCACTATAGAGTGAGCAGGGATGGAATTCAGACACGACCTGTGTCTTCTAATACTCCCACTCCATGATGTCATCAATAGTCGCAGGTATAGTTTTATAACTTTACAACGTCATGCTAAAACAAAAAGTCATTGCTTACATTTAAATGAAGACATGCTTTCCTCCTCTGCACCACAGGGCCATGTGGAGTTTACCCATTCAAAAAACTGTTTCGGATACCCCCATCCCTCCAAATGCCCCTGCAGTCGGAGGGATGGGGAGAAGCTGAGAAGAAGCCGCTGAACATGTTGATGCTCCAGATGTGGAGCTTGTTGATGCAAAAGCAAAGTTTGGCTCACTCCAACCCATCTGACTGTTTCTCTGGACGAGACAAGAACTTCTTTCATTTTTGTTTGGTTTCAGACCAAAGCTACTTCCGCAGGTTTTCTGCAGAGTCGGGTCCACACAATGGCAAAAGTCTTGATTCTCCTGGGTTGATAAAAGGAAAACCCACCAATAAAAACTTGAAACTGAAAAAGGTTTAAATAAATAAGATATTTTATAAAGGACTGAAACTGAACCAATGAAAAACTTCTTAAAAAGACAGATTTATTCTAACAAATCTCAAAGCTTAAATCATTGAAAAGTGTGAGGCTCCATCAATCCCGTAAAATGTGAGGAACTTCTTTTTCAAGATATTTTATCAATTTTCTTGCAAAAATAGTTTTCAGTTGTCAGGAATGTATGTCCATTAAAAACATGGATGAACCGATACGTCCAAACGTACAAGAAACAATGTGGTGCACATAACCTTGTATTTTTTGTTGTATAAAGGGCCGACATCCTGCATTTTTTAAGCTTTTCAGAGGAAACTATATCCATATGTTTGATGATATATTACTTTTGGCACACTAAAGAACCATTTTTTAAATGAAATATAAGTTATTTTCACCCACAAAAACAAACAACATCTAAACGTTTGCAGAGATGGTTGTGCAGATTGTTCATATAAAATGAAAGCGTTAAGCCGATCACCGCTAGCTCCACTGAGAAAGTGGGCGTGTCTGTTAGCCTGGGGGTGGAGCTGGCAGCGCAAACTTTTCCTGGAAGGGGCGGTTCCTCACTTTGTGACATCACAATGTGAGAAACGACTCATTTTTGTGAATTGGGAGGGCTTAGAGAGCAGCTTTTTAGAGGAATACTCAGAGATACGTAAATAGATCAAAATACCACTCTGGGGTTGTTGTTTTTTTTTTTTAGGAATTAACATTATAATACACTTAATAGCTGAAAAAGTTGTTTTTGCATGATATAGGCTGTAAACATCACAGAACTGTGACACAGTTTTGATTCTCAGATGAACTATAAGTGGATCAAAGTGTTATTGCAATGCATAGGATTCACTTTCAGTCCCACTGGTTTCCAGCTGCCAATGAAGAAACGATGAACAAACTCTTCTATAATTTCTAATTCATAGATATTTTTATTATTACAGGTGAAGATAAAATAAGACAGAAATGATTTCTCCAATTCTAAAATAGATTCTCAAAAATTCTCTTTGTTCTAGTGACAGTAGTTTTCCTTGTACTTTCTTTATTGTTTATTCTCATCATTGTACAAATAGTGTTTGTATTGATAATTGCATTTCAGTCTTAATCTGTAACATTTTATTCTACTTTACACGATTTCCAATCTGGATATTTATGTGTATTTCACTACTAGGAAATCTCAAAACCAGGTAGCAAAAAGTCCCAGCTTGATGATCATTTGCGTTTGTTTTTTCTTCCATTTAAACCTGTTCAGCTCTGCTACACAATGTGTCCAAGTTCCCACACAAACACACACCCAGAGAGGGCTCAGGCCACTGCTGTCTGAGCGCGGAGTGATGTACAGTCTATCTGCTGTCCTCTGTCGATACAGTGGACATAACAAAGCACCACATCCTCCTCCACTTACACTCCCACACACAAAAAAGCCTTTTTTCACACACCCACACTCACAGATCTCATCTCCAACCAGGAACGGGTTCAGTTTGGAGGTCGGGATGATGAATTATGAAACGTGAAACTGGATTCTTCAATGTGACCTTGGCTGTGGAGCAGAGGCGTCATTAACGACTGCCGTCGGCACTTTACAATCTGAATTCTGCCAAACGTTGAGCCAGTGACATTACAGGTTAGTCAATCACTTTATGATTAATATGACATTTGTAAGCAAATTCAACAAGAAACAGGCAGGGTCTTCGTTTACTTCATTACGTGTGGAGGAAATCAGAAACGTCCCTTCAGTCACTTTCTGTATGTCCTGCATCATAGGTGCAAGCAGGACGGGTCGGCCACGTCACAAAGCTGCAGGTCCAGGTTGAGTCCCAAACCCAAACCAATCTGAATGATACTTCACACAGCGGTGTGAAAGTGATGCAAACAAAACTGCACACTGCGAGAACACGCCCCTTAGAAAGAAGTGCCACAGTCTGATCCCACTGGCAGGTTTTCTTGAAATAAGCAAAAAACTTCTGCCATGGGGTAAAAACAAAAAGGTCTCATCAGGATTTTGATTTTCAGAAAAAGACTCTACTCACCAACGCTGCATATGCAACTGCCACTGCGCGACGGGGAGGCATTGGCAGAATTTTCAAGATTAGCTGGCAATGGAAATCTTGTCGTTAGAAAATCGTTGGTGTGGTCATGAATGCAGGCGGCGGTGGTCAGGCGGCTGTCAGTCAGGCGAGGCTAAAAAAAAACAAACGAAATCAGGCAAAAATTGGGAAGCAGCAGCAGCATCTTTGGCTGGCGGCAGCTCTGATTGGTCGTTGTGTAAATGTCTCCGGATGGCGGTTGTCCGTATCAGGTGCCTGACAGCCTGGGGGTATACAATAAGCGGGCACCAATGGTCATTAGCTACTCGATTTTTAGCTCACATTAGAATCTTGTCAAGTTACAAATTCACACATTGATAGACTCCCAAGGCGCAATTCTTTGATACATACACAGAGTTGCTATGAACACTTTATATTCATGATCCTTTTGAGTTCATGTTTTACTTCGAAGCCCATCGAGACGACTGTTGTTGTGATTTTGGGCTGTACAATTAAAATTGAGTTGAATTGAATTGAATATGAGGCGATCAATGCCATTATGAGGTTTTTCTGCACCAATGCCATCTTCCCATTTGGAACCCCGAAGATCGGGATCACCAGATTGTCGTCCAGTCATCGTTGAGTACCGAACGACTTCTAACAATCAGACGGTGGCAATGAGACGGCAGCACTGTGGCAGGGGGGTGACTGGAGGGTGACCATCTGAAATCGGCCAATCAACAGATGATTTTTGGGAGCTTGGAGACCCTTGGATCAGTCAATAATTGTGCTGCTGCCTTCCTGCCACTGGACTGCTACTGTGTGACCTCCAGTTGTGCCCATGCGGCCACTGACCAATGTCAAAAAACCGTCTGCTCGTCTGGTTTCCCAAAACCTTGGTGACTGTCCTACTTTTAACTCGCAGGGCGTATAAAAATGCAACTGCCGCCTCCTGGTTACAAATGCCACCGCGCGGCCACCTGCCGAACTCTCTGAAAAACTTACATTTAGGTTGTGGCGCAGTGTCATTTTGGGATATTTAACCGTAGTCTCAGACATGTTTTCTCAAACTACGATTATTTTACTATTAAAAACTTTCTAGATAAGATTAGTTTTCTTGCAGGACAGTAAGACATTTTTAATTAAACAAGGGTCTAAACAAATCCAGAGGAGTATTTCTGCTGTGAGGATACATTTTAAACCAGAGTGGTAGTGTGATACCTTATCTTATTGCAAGTGTAAAGTTTTAATAAAACATTTTTCATGTACTTTTGATGGTAGCTTCCGTTTTTTAAAAGTCTGCATGTACTGTGCTTCCTGTGAGGCATCAGAGCCTCATGGATGATTGTTGATGTTTGACACATGAACTATTCCAAAAGTACCAGAAATAAAACACATTCCAACACATTTGGATTGCTATTCAAACACACTGGGTCACCTCCAGGGTTTAATGTCTGGGAGAAGTAGAGGGTCAGGAAGGGCAGCCAGGGTGCAGGAATCGTGGGGGTGTGAGAGAAACTGGAAGGAGAAATAATCAGGGCCGTGGTAGAATCATCCTGAATGAATACGGCAAAAGGCTAAATACAAGAGTATTAGGCTGTCACTAGATGAAAACTGGAATGAAGAATGTTTGAAAAGAGGTAACTGAGAAAAAGAAAGCAATCAAATAATCAGGAAGTAGACCATCAGAGGACCAGATGCAGAACAGACAGGAAGGAAACATGTGAGGAAGGAAACACAGATAAATAAAATCTGACCAGAGGCCATGTTATAAGAAAAAAAAAAAACTAAGATATAAAAAAGGAGGAAAATGCCGGGCATTAGCCGTATGGTAGTGCCGCAGTAAGAAAAGCATCAACACGCATTAAGGCTGCTGTCAGAGTGGACGTTCCTGAAAGTAAAAATGCTTTTCAAAGTGAGAACCTGCTAGAAATCCTCCTTATTATCAATATTAAAGTTTGCACTGCCTTTTTTTTCCCTCATTAACTTCAGCGACGGCTTCAAGGAGGACGTGATTTCAAAGTTTAACTTTTGCTTTCATCGTCATCGCTGAAGCATGATCCATGTGAGAACATCAAACTTTCATGCATCGATGGGGAAGAGCCTCCACCCACCACCAGTCTACCCCACACCCCACCCACCTGACTAATGTTCAGTGTGTACAGTACCAGGTAAGCTCTCTGAAACCGAACGGCATGTTCGACGATCCGACTTTAACGTCATGCTCCTGCAGCTCACTCTGTCCTCCTCTCCCAGTCAATGATTATTGATTATGAATTGATTCCTGTCTCTGATTGGTCTCATATCACACAGTCCTCATGAAAATCTAATCAGTCAGATTGTGAGTTCAATCTGATTGGATTAAACTCCACTGAGAACTGCTGCCCGAGCCAAGAGGAAAAAAGGAAGTAGGCCACTATTTCCTTCCATAATAAAAGCCTGAGACAAATTCAAACCAATGCTGAGAGATTTGGATTTTCTTAAAGTTGATTGTCAGTGTATGACGGATGTTCCAATATTCAAATCAGAATATTAAGAATCTACCCAGTTTTTATACAAACAAGTCCAGGGCTAATCGTTTTGTTCAAATATTTTGTTTGAAACTATTAGAAAATCATTTTAGGTATGCAAAAATCTAAAATGCTGCGTTCACAGCGGACTCGGTTCACTCATCAGAGGCATCAAGTTCCAATGTTAGGTCAATGCACAGATGCGATCTAAGGTTATGCGATGCGATTTGGGCGGCAGATGCAGCGACCTGTGTCAACCAATCAGAGACTCAACTTTAGGCAGGTGATGCTTTCATCTCAGTCAGTGAAAAAAAAAATCCAATCTGGACTCTCGATGTGAGGATTTTCATCCTGAACTTCCATAGTTTTCTTAACCTGCAGGGGCTGCTGGGATGCCAGAGACTGTCCTGACCACACCCTGGACAGGTCGCCATGGAGCTGGAGAGATCAAGCCCGCTACACCAGCCAGCCACCCGGCGGACAGCAGAGCTAGCCAGCACCGCTGCCCAGGGTCTGGCAGAGCTGGTGAGCGCTCGCCATGCGATTGGCTAGCCGGCTGACAGACGGATGCTGTTGTAGTTCATTGCAGTGCCGCAATCGCCTCAGTTCCATGGGCTTATGATGTTTATCGTATTAATGTAGGACAGAAATTCTTCAAACTGGGCCACAGACGGACGGAAGTAACATTTAAAAGGGCCGTCATCGAGGGGAAACTCCTCCAGTAAATGGTGAGGCGTCTCTGAAGGGACTCCGACACGGTGACATGGTTGCCGGCGCCTCTGTAGAAAGCTCTCCCAAATACGTGACCCCAAGCTACTCAGTCAACATCATCCATGTTCTCCGCGATGTGGCAAGTCCAGACAAATGTTGCTCTGCGGCCGGGGCGTCAAAACGTCAAGGGCGGGCGTTGAGCAGTAAATTTGATGCGTATCAAAGGTGCCACGTAAGGGGCTTGGTGAAGGACCCAAAATGCAGAGACGGCAGGCAGGCGGCTCCAAGTAAAAGGGGTTTATTACCATAAAAAACTGCGCTGCCGGACAGTGAAACCAAACAAAACCAATTGTCAGGGTAACCAGGTAGACCGGCAAGAAGGCAATTTGGACCAGCACCACAGGAGGACA
This sequence comes from Oryzias curvinotus, assembly GCA_023969325.1. NCBI lineage: Eukaryota > Metazoa > Chordata > Actinopteri > Beloniformes > Adrianichthyidae > Oryzias > Oryzias curvinotus. Next base: position 2,478,957 of record CM043717.1, read on the forward strand.
GTGACAGGGCATGTATCTGACAGACTGACGAGACACAGGTGAAAACGATCAGGGGAGATTTGGACACAGGAAGTAAACTCATACCTAAAGCCTAAAGCAGGACTGAACTAAGGCATACAGAACCCTAATATAAAAGGAGAGGCGGCAGACGTGAATGCGAATCGTGCGAATGCAGCATACACCTAAATGGCGACATACTATAGAGCTTTATGAATAAATCAGCGTAATAAAAATCCAATCAGAGTTCGACGGAGTCGTCCACTCTACTTTCTTTTACAGGTTTGATCACATCAGCTTGAGAGAAACCACAAACACGCTGCATCTAAGATGGGCGGATCCTGTCATTCTTGCTTCCAAAAGAAGCCCTTGGGTGAGACAAACATGCTTTTCAACTGTTGGATCACAGCGAACAGGTGAAGGTCAGGAAGCAACCTGTAAGATATAAACCAATAGAGCAGTATGTGCACATTGTTAAAGTCAGACCAAACTTTAGCCTCTGTGCCGTTTCACTAGATTTACTGAAGCTAAAGAAATAGTTTCTAAATGATCTCCTGTTTCTGTTGCAGCATTCCCCCCCCCCCACCAGTGAAACGTATTGTTCAAGCAGCTGTGAGGCTTAATGAATCCCAGTAGCTTCTTGTCTCCGGCAGCAGATCAGCAGAAACCTCCAGACTCAGGTGCTGCAGTTTGTCCGGGACAGTTGGAAGTCACAGCTGCAGAAAACAGCAGACAGATGCACACGGCTCACAAAAAAAAGGAATATTCAGCTTTCAGGGGGAAAGAGGACAAAATCTAAAAAGTCAAGTTGCTTTATGCCATGAAATCAGGGCAGTAGAAGAGAGATGGAGTTTTGCCATCTTAAGCACAGAAATACAAAAAAAATACTGATAGGTGTGAAAAGACACATTTTCCTGGTATTTTTATAGCTTGTTGTGTATCAACCTGAGCAGAAGTCCAGCTTAAAAACAGCATCTCGTGTTGTTCATGAGTCGTCTTAATATTGGTTTGGACTTTCTCCAGAAACTTTTGGAGGTCAGTTTAGCATTTAGACGCGTTTCTGTGGTTAGACAACAGGAAATATTGCAGGACGTCCTGTTAGACGGAGGAGCCAGAGATTCACAGATTAAAAGAGGTTCAAATTAGGCTCAAGCAGTTTTACACAAAATTTAGAAATGTTGTAAAACTTTGAATACTTTTTGCAAGTAGTGCATCTAAAACCCCAAACTTTAGTTTTTCCAGAGTGCTTCTAAGTCCCAAACATTGTTTTGTCAGAGAACATTGGTCATCATGACACACTGTGAAGCAGCGGTTAGCCTTTCTAAAGGCTGTGTCCCAAAGCCACTATGTACATTCAATGCATATTGGACAGAAGAACATTGGTCATACATGAACACACGTGAAAAAAGTAATTATTGCATTTAAACTGCATAAAATACGCATAAACTGCATAAGTCTTAACCGACGAAAACATTTGAACAGTTTAAAACTCAAAACGAAACCCTGGATGGACATCTGCACATATGAATGACCAACGGAAGAAACACTGATGAATGACGTTCATCACGCATGAATCACGGATAACCGAAACTTCATACGTGGAAAATGCACAAAATGTAGGAGGTGGCCGTGTGGCACGGCTTTCACTCTGAGTTGGCTTGGATGCATTCACGCCCTGACTTTGAAAAGATAAAAATGCTCAAATTAAGGTAAATTATTTTTCCACCAGTAGATTTCTGTATAGAAACCAGACCTCCAAGTTCCTTATACAACCCGCCCCCCACCCTTAAAGCAAAACTCAAACGGCTACAAGAAGAGCAAAAACCTTCAGACAGAGCTTTATTGATTATGACTGTTAGAATCCAGTTAAATCCAGATCATTCCAACAAAGTCAGATTATCAGAATTGACCAACAGATTAAATACAAACGTTTTGTAATCCCCAAACTAAGCAAACAAAAGGAGACAGTGGAGACAAAAACTCCCTAAAGGGGAGAACCCCCCACACTGTAAAAAACATTTCAGTAAATATGACAGAAAAATATGGGTATGAATGCATCATAAAATAGGTCAATGACATTGTGAAGACTCTTTAAGTTCACTGCAAAAAATTCTGCAAGTACTAATCCACCTTTACTTAAATAATTTAACCTAAACAAGCAGAAGTGACGTATAACGGCTGTGTGACCACCAGGACAGAGACAGATTGATTGACAGCGGGATGGGCGGGTCCTCGACACAACTGTCAACCTTATGCCACAGTAAGTAATTTTGGACAATATTGCTTCTTAAACAAAGGAGGCTATAATTGGTTTAAGAAGCCAAGCAGGAGCATAAAAAATCAATTCAGAAATATGACTATCACGAATATATATTTTTACAGTCAAAACGGGTTTAGCTCGTTAATTTCCTTACTGATTAACGTTTGACTTTTTTAAATTTGCTATATTTTTGGCTTTAATTGTATTACTTTTTTTAATGTATTTGAGTGCTAAATACCATATTTTATAATCTTTGTTTTAATTGCTGGTGACCTGTCCAGGGTGTCCCCTGCCTTCACCCATAAGTGGCCAGGATAGGCTCCAGCAACCCCATCACCCCGAAAGGGATAAACGGAAGAAGATGAATTAATGAATGTTTTAATTGCTTTTATAACGGTAGTTATTCGTTTTTACCGTATTGTTGTAATGTGTTATGTTCATTTGTACTAAGATAGATTCTTTTTTGGTTTTATTGGTTTGGAATTTTGCCTGTTTAATTGGTACAGAACTTTGGCTAACTGAGGCTTTTAAATAGTGCTATATAAACCAAATTGAGTTGACATCAGCAGCTACTTCATGTTACTATTAGACTTATTTTACAGGTTATACCACTTGGAATAGTTTGCATAATTTCAGGCAAGACGCTTCACCCTCCCTGCCTCCAGTGCGTCTCCACTGCTGTGTGAATGCGTATGGATGTCCTGGCGACGGTCAGAGGGGCCGTAGGCGCAAACTGGCAGCCACGCCTCTACTATCACCAAGTATGAATGAGGTGAATGCCAAGTCCCTTCATTGCAATATAATTGAAAATACTAAGCAGATGTACTCAATAGTTCTCTGTTTTGACTGATTTGAGAGCTTTTCTATCTACTCAGTAATTTCAGGCGTAAAAATGTTTCACTGATTTAATTAGGGACTGTGCCGTATTAGTTTCTACAGTGCAGCAGACTCAGTGGGAGCATCTCCAAGCAGAGACATATGGAAAAATAGTGCCTTCAAATTCGGACATTACTACTTAATAGTTGCCGAAAATCTACGTTAGCGTGTCGCTGCCAGCACTCGCAAAATTCACAACAGTTTTTTAACAAAAAAAAGTCTTGCAAAAACCAAAAGTTATGACTAATATTTACATGTAAACTTCTGTGCTTCAGAGCACACCCACGAGAAGAAAAGCCTTTCTCCTGCGCACTACAGCGCAACCTTACCGGCGGAAGGATACCCAGCCCTAACTTGTCATGGCTCCACCTTAAAAAAACACTTTCGAGCACCACTACAGCTTCCAATGCCCCTACAGTTGGAGCCATGGGGAGGAGCCTAAGGGGTGGGGGACCCATGGGATCACTATGAGTCAGGTGCTCTCTGACTGCTCCGGAGCCTCAGACTGCAGATGTCAGTTTTAGGAAATTCAGTTTTGGCTCAACACTTCTTCTTTTTCAGCAAATAAAGGGGCTGACATCCAAGTCCTCAGAGTGTGGATGTGACGGTGATGGCAGCTCCAACAAGTTTGTCCACAATAGTATCTCTATTTACCATTTCTCCTCTGTTTGTGTCCACACTCAGTCTGACCTCTCATTAGTTGAAGCATATAAATCCTTCAACCAACCATTGTTTTCATGCTTCTCTTTCTTTATTCTAGTGTCTTCCTCCATTTTTTGGCGCTTAACTCCTCCTACAGTGTTTCATCTATTTCAATCATTCAACTATTCAAATGTTCAGCTCTTTCAGCTTTTTCCAGCTGACTTTTGCTCCTTCAAATCCTTGAACTTCTCTAGATATTCAAGGAATTCTGCCTCCATTGAAACACATGGGGAATCCTTGGAGCAGAAGCTCGCTGGTTCGATACCCGGCTCTGTCATTTTTGACAAAAATAACTTTTTTGTTATTGTGCTATTTTCACTCTATTTATGCTCAACTTTGATCATTTCTTTATTCAGTTTTTTATTTGTGCCAGTTATTAGCCTTTAAGTTTCATTTTATAGCATTCAACCCTGGATTTTCCTCTGGAAATGCAGCTCCTTCTAGTTTGTAAAGCATCTGTCTTGAGCTTTATATGTTTTTATTTTTGGCTTTTCTTGTCCTTGAACTTTAACATCTTCGGCTTTTCATCCTGTCTCTTTCCAACCTCCAAAAGTCACACCACATTTTTTTATTTCTCTATTTAGTCATGTTTTTGACTTTTTTTAAAACCAAGTTTGTTGCAACAAACTCTTTATATTCAAAACCTTTGGCTCCAGCTCGTCTGGCGCCCTCAGCCGTCCCCCCACCCATCTGGATGAAGCTCATCTGCTGGACTATTCCAACATGTAGTTGTAGAGTTAGATAAGACAATTCTTCTCTCAGAGTTCTGGTACATCACCTGGGGGGGGGGTCCCTGCTTCATGTGGACACCCCTGAGGTTTCTTTGTGTGTTTTTGTTTTTTTTTCAGTTTTTTCTTACAGAGAAGGAGGTCTAAGGGCAGGGATGTCCAGTTTAGCTTAGTCTGTTTAGTTAAAAAATTTCCTATTGAATTCTATGCATTTATCACCCTGATGATTTTATATTTCCTTCACGATCACCAGTAGAAGCCCATTGAGACCGCTGTTGTTGTGATTTTGGGCTATAGAAAGAAAATGGAGTAGAATTCAGGTCAGTAAGTTAAAGTGCAGCATTGGACCCAAACCCCAGGCCCTGCAGGTGAATGTGTTCATGGTTGCTGGTGCTCTGACGTGTTTGAAGGAAGCCCAGGCTGCAGCCACAGGAGGAGCGGGATGCTGGCAGCCGTCCTCCGCCTGACTCCTCAGACGGCCCGCTGATGCGCCTCCTCTCTCTCTGCCTCGGATCAGGAAGCGGAGCTCCTCCTCGGAGGCTGTTGCTCCTGTTTATCTGATTACCGCGACACAAGAGCCGAGTCTCCTTAAAGCGACACCCCCGCAGGATCCCATCAGCTCTTCCTCCCGGACAGCCGGCGGGATGCGGAGCAGCGGAGGCAGTCCAGCATCCATCTAGTGTGCGCGCGCGTCTCTGCGCGCCTTGGGGTGATGAAGCGGACTGTAATCTGAGCCGGCGAGCCAACAGGAAACCCCTCCTCCTCCATCATGGATGCCGACTGTCCCTCCCCAGGCTCCCCTCGCCGCAGAAGCTCGGCCCTGAATGAGGGTCTGTCCCGCTGAAACGCGTCCTTAAATCGGCGCGTCCGCCTCTGCGCCCTCGCGCGCGCTCCTCGCTCCTCCCGGCCGCTCCCTCTTCCTCTCCTCAGGGGGAGGGGGGGCAGCTGCCCGCAGCGCTGCAGGATGCTGCGGTACACCAGCACGTTCGGCCTCATCATATTCAGCGTGGCGCTGCTCATCCTGTCCTTCATCAGCTTCGTGTCCATCAAGAAGGACGTCAACCCCAGATACGGACCCAACGGAGGACCGAGGATGTACATGTTCCACGCGGGCTTTCGGTGAGTCTGAGGCTGCGAACACCCACAGTTTGAACCGGTTTAACCTGTTCTGGTAGAGTGTGTCTTTCATCAGGTCTGAACTCATCAACCCACTGAGCTGTGGAGGGATTGGACATACATGAAGCATGTAGATGTTTGGGGGGTAGATCTGCTGCGGGAGGAGGCAGCAGCTGGAGGCCTCTGCTGTTGGAGGCCTGCTTGAAAGCTCTCATCCAAAGGAGTGGTGCTTCTTCAGTTTTTGAAAAAGCCTTTTGTGCTTTGGATTCTGAAAGCCATGTTTTGTTGTGTGTCCAGGTCATGGTTCTGTTGTCTCCAGGTTTGATTCTCCTTCATGCAGATGCTTGTGTTTCCATGATGTTTAGTTCATTGTTCAGGCTCCTGCTAACTAACACATTCCCCCTGCAATAGTCAGGTTTTTACAGGGCAGCGTTTCTTTTATTTTCCTATTCTTATTATATTTATTATCCTTTTAATAAGGCATTGTCATTTTTTCTTTCAAAGTACATTTTATTCTTCCTACATTACCTTTCCTGCTTCTGGGTCCTCCACAATCATACGTTTTGGAGGGAATTTACTCTTTAGATGTAAAAATGCGTTGATACGGTCATTTACAAGTTTAAAAGTACATTTTTAAGTTCAAGTTTCAAACAATTTAACAGCAGCAGCCAAAAACAAACTGAAACTAACCAGAGACAGCAGATAAGTTCACATGTATTCACACATACACCCATGCAAATCACTTAAATGAGCCAAATCCAGAGACAGAAGGTAAAGTTGTCAACAGTAAACCATAGCTAGAGAGCCTATATCCTGCTTTCCTTTAGCCTTTCAGAGTAATCCAAACATATGACCATATATTACCTTTAGCACACTAAAGAACCATTTTTATTGAATTATTAGTTATTTTTGTTTGCTTGTTTTCCTACCTGGAAAACAAGCAAACAAAAACGAATCAATCTCTGAGGCTCCGCCTTTCATTCCTTGTGGGTACCGCCCATTTCATGACATCAATCTGGAGCCGGCCTTGGCAGCATGTCTGCGTTTCTCCCACAAAAACAAAAAACATTCAAACTTTTGCAAAGATGGATGTTCATATTGTGCATAGAAAAGGAAAGCGATTAGCCGATCACCGCTAGCTCTCCACGGAGAAAGTGTTAGCCTGGGGGTGGAGCTGGCAGCGCCTACTCTTCCTGGAAGGGGCGGTTCTTTACGTTATGACATCACAATGTGAGGACTGATCCTGCAGGACAAAACAGAGGACGTCTTATGATGTCCAGAAATGGTGATCAGAGCTGCTCTGCTGCTGAAGCAGACAGTGAATGCCAACTTCTCTGATCACAATGATGGGATCAGACCAAACAAACGAGAACTCGTTTCCGTGGATCGGGAGGGGCTGGTGCTCACAGCACAGGTTTTTAGAGGAATGTTCAGAAATGCATGAATGGATCAAAAATATCGCTTTGGGGTTGTTATTGTGAGGAATGAACATTATAACACACTTAAAAGCTTAAAAAGTGGATTTTGCATGATATAGCCCCTTTAATATAATGCTCAAAAACAAATTCCAAAAGGAGCTTAACAGTAAAGACACAGAGGAGCTTTAGAAACTTCAGCTTTAACGAAATTTACCTTATAAAGACAGATAATCAAAACTTAGAAGCCCTTCCTGATTCAAAGCTTCATTTAGTGAATACAACGATTTTAGCGAAAATTGGAGTCAATAACATATGATTTTTTTTTTGGTCTTCAGAGCTCTGACCGTTCTCAGTCAGAGCAGCTCAGATTTCCTCTGATGGGAACAAAACACCTGGGTGTCATTCTCAGGGACTGGGCGCACAAAAGACACTAAAGATTTTTACATGGTCACAAAGTAACAGCGCAAGGTCTCACATGGATGCTCTGAATGCATCTGCAAGGACTTATGCGTTAGAGAAAGAAGCAGAATGGTTCTGATTGATTTCTGAAACAGCTCGGCCCTGATGTGAAGAACTGAAACCTGCAATCCAGTTCATGATTTTTGGAGCAGGGGTCCCCAAATCCAGGCCTCAAGGGCCGGTGTCCTGCTGGTTTTCCAGAATACCTGCCTTATTTGCTGCTGATTACCTGGATCAGGCGTGTTTAAGCATTCAGGAGCTTCAATGGCAGGTGGTTGGAAAACATGTAGGACACCGGCTCTCCAGGCCTGGATTTGGGGACCCCTGTTTTGGAGGATAGGCTGCAACAGCAGGAATCTTTGCCTAAATGAACTAGTGTACATCTGTGTTGTCCTGTAAATGTATCTGAAGGGAAAACAGAGCATCTGTTCGTCTCCTCGTGCCAGGTCGTCCAGTCAGAGTTCCTGCACCCTCAGGTGTGGTTTGGAGGGATTTAGCTTGTCCCACAGCAACTGTGCCAGACTCACACAAAGAAGGGCGTTTTTGCGGTTAGTGCAGTTCCAAGATTTCAGGAGGCGATAAATCATGGTGACGTAATCGGGGCACCTGGGAATTTTCAGCTGTTTTGTGTCCTGATTTGCTTTTGCCAACTCTGCAGTTTTTTCTGACATCGTGGTTTCTGAGTGGAATTAACGTGACATTTAATTGAAGCCACATTCAGATCGTAATCATGCTGGGCTGCATTCACATCAAAACATGAATTCTAACATGAATTATGTTTGGCCTAACTGCTGTTGAATGAGCAGGTCTTTTAGCTTTTGAGATCTGAGAGGACTTTGCCGAGTCTTAATGAACTTTGGGAGCGTTAAGCTCTTTTTCTGGAAGGAGCTCATGAAGATGTTCATAACATTAGAAAAAGAAAACCTCATTATGTATTATTATTAATTATAATTAATTTATTACAAGTATATAATAATAATTATTCATTATTATAAAGTTAAATGCTGCAAACATAACCTGATAATAACTTTACTTTCTTTTATGTTTTAATTTATTACAATAAATTCATGACACATCCTAAGTTTGACATCATCATCGTCATTTCCATAATTCCATTCAAAAACTTGAACTTAAAAAGTTAGAAACTAGATTCAGGGCCAACTGTATAATTGATTTCAAATATTTGTTTATTTTTACATAAACTGGGGTTTCAGCTACTAAAACCCACAGAAAACGGGTTTCAGGAAATAAGAACAGTGTGGAGAAATTCTTCTTCTTCTTCTTGTAGTTTTAATCAAGAGTGGCATCATCACTGAGGTGCTACTGTGTAGGAGTTTGAGTCTTGCCCACACTCTGCAGGGCACAATTATTTCACCGACTAATCGTGTACTAAACTCAAAAAGCACCTGCACAGGTTCCCCAGCTGTCATGAATTGGTTCTGTTTAGTTCAAGATGGGGAAGATTCAGACTTAATAATCAGTCAGAAGACCTTCATTGACTCCCTCCAAAGTCTGGGGAAGCCACTAAAGTTCCTAGCTAAGGAGGCTGGCTGTTCCCTGAGCGCCGTGTCCCAAGAACAAGATTCAAGAACCTGCAGACCTCCAGAAAGAGAGGAACGAGTTGGAGGAACAGCTTCAAAAACCACCAGGAGGTCAAGAAACTTCTGAGCTCAACAGAAGCCAACAGAGAAAACGTCTCAACTGGACCAAGGACTGGACTGTTGGCCAGAGGTCCAAGGACCTGTTTTCTGATGAAACGAAAGTCTATCTTTTTTTTTTTGGAATCAAGGTCCAAGGGTTTGGAGGAAGACTGGTGAGGAGCAGAACCGCTGGCGGTCCGGAGTGAAATCTCCACAGTCAGTCAGGATTTGGGCTGAAATGTCCAGCACTGGTTTTGGTAAACTCTGCTTTCTTCAATCCAAAATCACTGCAACAGTCTAGGACACGGGTCAAACTCAGGCCCGGGGGCCAAGTTTGGCCCGCAGTGTTGTAATTATAATTGGCCCACGAGATCATATCATATGTGCACTGGAGCTGGCCCGCGGTATATACTGTACTGCTAATACTACAAATCCCACAATGCTTTGCTAGTACGTTGGCGCACAGTGGAAACCGTTGACAGCCATGCTCCAGTCACATCAGACAAATTCATTTCAGCCTCCACAAAAATGGTCAAAAGAAAGATGGACGGCAGGAGCTCTAAGACATTCCTGCTAAAACAGGAGGTTTTCCTCGGCTCAGATTCTGACCCCAGACTTTCTGAACCTGCTTCTAAGGAAAGATGGCAGGTCTCTGCTTAGACCAACGTGCAGAGTAAATCAGAGCGTAGCAAACTGAGCTGGAATATCTCTGTTTCTTCTGCTGAAGGCATAGTCTGGTAATAGTTGAAATGTTGGATTTTTACTGAATGACATTATTTTTCTTCTTTGACAGAGATTTAGTTGAAAAAGGAACTTGAAAGGATACGGGGAGAGACATACTTTATTTATCTATTTAAATAAGAAAAGAAAACCACTGATGTGTCCATTATTTCAAATTTCTGTTCTCATGTGTTTGTGATATCAAGCTTTGATTCTTCCAGATTCTGTGTTTAAGCAAAACTACAGTTTGTTTCCTTATGAAAAGGTTAAACTTTACATATCAGTTGCAGTTCATTTTTCAATAAATATTGGGTTTGGCCCGTGACTTTACTTCACTGCTTCCTGTTGGGCCCTTGTGAATTAGAGTTTGACCCCCCTGACACCCCTGAATGTTCCAAAGCAGCGGTCTCCAACCTTTTTCAGTTTACGGACCAGTTTAATGTCAGACAATATTAATGGGAGAGAAGTTTGAGTTTAATATCTTTAAGCTTCCGATTTCCCGGTACCAAGTAAACCACGGACCGGTACTGGTCCGCGGTCTGGCGTTGGACTTCTAGAGGACTTCATGATTCCTTCTGCAGAGGATCTGGATGGAGATGCTTCATTTTCAAACTCAAACTCAAAGTCAATGTAACTTTATTGTCAATCCCTACAATGTTTTCACATACATAGAAATTGAAATTTCTCTTCAGCTTCAGTGTAAACGGGGAAACAACTTAAAATTGCACAATAAAACAGTAGACAAACTATAAATTGTGGAGGCTATAAATAGTAGAATAAATAACATGAATGTGAAAAATGAGAGAAAAAATAAAGTAACTGTAGTTTAGTTGCTTGTTTAACTTAAATTTTTATGGCACTGGAGGACTAGTGGTTGACTTGATGGTTGACTTGACATGCTTACCATGTCTTTTTCTTGTTGCAAAAACAGAGAAATAAATGGTGATTTGTCCGCAGTTTTCTAATTTTCTGAAATCCTGTTTTTGTGGGTTTCATCAGCTGGAACCCCAGTTTATGTCAAAATAAACAAATAAGCTAAATAATTTAAAAAGAGGGATCTGACTGAATCTGTATTCCACAATAGTTCCCTTTTCAGAATGGAATTAAGGAAATGAACACACTTTTCCATGATATTCCATTTTTGCTTGGGTCTGTATAAATATGTTTGTCTTGTTTAGGTTTTTTTTTATTTTAATTTTTTGCTTTGTCTGTAGGGAGCCGGTTTAGCTCGTGCTGGTTTGCGGCACCTCCCGTCCGTGAAAGCAGAGTTTGAATCCGGGCTGCTCCCTGTTCCCCCCTGTACCCCTGTGTGCCGGCTCCAAGCCCGGATTGCTTGAGAGGGTTGTCAGGAAGGGCATCCGGCATAAAACATTACCAAGTTAAACCATGCGACTCATCCTTGGAAGGAAGGCTGATTCACTGTGGCAACCTCTGTCAGGACTAAGCCAAAAGAGACAGAGAGATTTTTTTGCTTTGTCTTTATTGCGTGACCAAAACCAATTTCAATCCAATGAAACCCCAAAAGAAAAGACATACTTATGCAATGTTTTTGGGCTCTTGGGAAAAGTTTTACCAGAAATATATAAAATAGATTCCTTACTGCTTCCATAGGAATTTGATTAAACTGATTGAGCTTTAATAAAATACACTTTTTTGAAGATACGCCCTGTGAGTGTTATAATCTGGAAGGCATTAAAGAAGATAATATTTTAATGTCCATCATTCTACGATAATCAAGTTTAGAAGCTTCAGTTGGTTCCCCCAAAAGAGCAAAATCCCAAGTTCTGCGTGCTTCACAGACTGATTTGAAAGTTCAGCTGGTTTCAGTCAGACTAATACAGTCCCACTCCTCAACCAACTGTTGTGTAAATCATTTCTGACCCAACGTGTCGCTGTGGAGCATGATGGCTAGTTGTGGAGGCCGGCGAGCCGTCCTTGGTGGTTGTGATTTACAGCACGGCAGCAGCATTCATTTTCCTCCCGTCAGTAATCATTTTGCTTCTCGTTCTCTGTCACTGTGGGCCAAGGTTATGCCCCGAATGAGTTAAGATGTCCAGGAAGGCAGCATTTGGACAAAGCTTTCTGCTGCTGGACAAAACAGA